>JAADXY010000358.1:0-25891 GCA_023338065.1 Phytopythium montanum
CTGGCGCTCGAGCAGCGCCGCAGCTCCCGCCGCCGTCGCGCGCGGACTGGACGCAATTACTGAGTGAAGGTGAGAAGAGCGGAGTGGGGCGAACTAACCTCCACCCGTGTGTTGAGCGCTGCTTCGAAGTATCTATCGAGTTTTGGGACCGCTGCAGCCTGCAGCGTGTCTGTAAATACCTGAACTACTTGTGAAGCTGCTCGAGTCCCCGCCATCCGGTCACGAGTGTCCGCTGCTGCGGTGCGAGCCTTGACGCTGCAGCAGTGGGCCAAGCACAGCTGGAGTTCCACCACTACTAGCGGACCGTTCGCTGCCCGTGCGGTGGAAGGACGGCTTGCGCTTGAGCCACGAGAGTCCTGGCGCTGCTCCTCCCGGACTCGCAACCATCGTAGCAGCTCCTCTTGGCGGCCGCAGCGACGAGAGTACGATCGGGATGGTCTTCTCGTTGGCGTCATGCGACTCGGCGAACCGATGGAGCCCCTCCTCCGTCGCTGCATGCTGCTCCCTCGCCACATGAGTCGACAGGTCCAAGTCTTCAACCGCCAAGTTGTTCCCGGCCACTTCATCCCCAAGCTCTCCGTCCCCTCCATCACCGTCAGAAGGGGGAAAGAGCCACTTGTGGAGCGTGTCGGCGATCTCCGCGAACGGCGGGCGTTGCTCTGGGTCCGCGTCCCAGCACTGCTTCATCAAGGGCTCAAGGCCAAGCGGAGCCGGGCGGGAGAAGTCGGCGGGTCGTAGCCCGTCGTTGGCGACTTGCAGCGGCACTTGGAAGGCGTTGAGCGAGCCGTACGGGTCCTTGCGCTCCACGAGTTCCCACAAGACGATGGCGAACGAGTACACGTCGGCTTTGGCCGAGTACTCTTCGTGTCTGATGATCTCCGGCGCGGCCCAGAATGGAGTGCCGACGAACGTGTACGCCTTGGTCGGGTCCGCGAACCTCGCGAGTCCAAAGTCGGCCACCTTGCAGACCAAGTTGTCGGACAGCAGGCAGTTCTTGGACTTGAGGTCTCTCTGCAGCACTCCGGCCGCGTGGACGTGGGCCATGCCCGCTGCAATGTCGAGCGCGGCCGTCAAGACCATTTGGTGCGGGAAGAAGTTGTCGGCGTCGCGCAAGTAGTCGTAGAGCGAGCCGTTCGTCATGTACTCCATGACGAGCACGTAGCAGGACGGCGTGAGGCTCGCGCCGATGAGCGTCAGGATGTTGGCGTGCTTGAAGCAACTCATGACCCAGATCTCGCGCCGGAAGTTGCGCACCGCCTCCTCCAGGTGGTCCACGACACCTTCGCGCGGCATGAGCAGCTTGACGCCCACCTTGGTGTCTCTCCAGAGCCCGGCGTAGACCTCGCTAAGCGGTCCGAGAGCCAACCGCTTGACCAGCGTGATCTCCTTGAGCTTGACCTCGTACACGGACACGGCGGCCTGGTCAGGTCCGACCTGGAAGTGCAGCAACGAGCTCGCGCCAATGCTTAGCCGACGAGCTGCTCGTCGTTGGATGCTCGACCGCCGCTCGTTCTGCACGCGGTCGTCGGGCGACAACTCGGCCAGTTCGTGTCGAGCGCTGTAAGTCGGCGCTTCGAACAGCGCGGCCGACTGCTGCCGCTTGAGCAGCTGCCGTTGCTGCGTCAGCCTGCGCTTGGGCGTGAACGGCGTCAGCAGCGCCGACGTGAACTTCTTGGTCATGGACGGCGAGGATGGCGAGGACGGTACGGATGGCGCCACGACGGACGCGTCCAGGCTTTGGGACTGACCGCTAGCCGCCTCGTCAGCGGCCGTGGCGGTAGCGGACCCGCCGCTCGTCTTGCGCTGGCCGCTGCGCTCTCGAGAAGTGCGGCGGAGACCTGGCAGCAGCAGCTTGAAGCTGCCTCCTCTGCTGGTCGATCTCGGAGCTGCACCATCTCCTCCGCCTTCCTGCGTTACTACCAGCGGCGGTGGACGCGGCCGCTTACGGCCAGCACTTCCGCCTGACTCGCTCCGTGGTAGGATGTCCGCTAGTGGCTTGACGAGGCTGAGGACGGCAGGTTCGGCTCGAGGAGCACGGCGTAGAGTCTCAGGCGGGAAGGTGCCGGACGCCATGTCGGTGATGGACATGCGTCGAGTTTGCCGCAAGAAGTCATTGCCGTGCTGCCGGGAGTTCTTGTGGCCGTGGATGTTGGCGGCCGTCGCGTCCTTCTTGATGACGGCGAGCGGTAGCGACGCCACTTTGCTGCTTGGCGGTCCGACGCGGCTGCGGTGACGGCGGGGGAAGCCGGAGAGGACTCGGCGGATCATTGATCGGTCGGCGTCTTCGTCGCTGTTTGTGTTGGAGTTGTCGGTTGATCGAGGGAGGAGCGCGAGCCGTAGGAAGACGAGGAGAGCGAGGACGGTGATGGCTGAGAGCAGGAGGAGGGCTAATGCCAGCCACGAGTCGACGAGGACGCACGAGTGTGCGCTGGCGGAGCAGTAGGCCGGCGAGAAGACGGTCAGCGTCCCCATGATGCCAGGGTGGGGAGGAAGACGCAAGAGCGGACTTCACGCCGGGGCCCTAGGTGAAGGGTAGAGCGGGTACGTCGTTGGGAGAGCTGGAGAGTTATCGAGCGACAGTAATAGACTGCTGCCACCCACGGCGATTCTAATTCGGTCCGCCACCACGCTGCAACTGAGCAGCATCAGGATCCAAGCAACTCGAACACCGAGCGCGGCGCCTGGCCTTCTTCTCGACTCGCAGGGTCAACAAGTGGGCGACGCTTTGATGGAGTGAGCACTCCGTTCGTTGGTGGTGGTGGGAGCCGATGAGCATCCACGCTCAAGTTGAAGTCAACATGGGTACACTCGAGACGCAGTTTGAGCCAATCAAAGCGCGTTAAAGGTGTAGAATAATCATCCAATAAAAGCAGCGTTTGGCACGATAAATATCCAATGGTGTATCAGTCGCCACCTTTGAGTTTAAAACACTTTTATTGGTGTGTGCCACATCAATTACTTGGTTGGCTGGTGGCCGCTCTTCCCTGTTCACCACCCGATACTGACGGCCGATACTGGCGGTCGATGGCGTTCGGTTAGTTTGGAATTGGGAGCCGAGGCCAAATCGACGGTATGTGCTGCTTCCGCCCTGGCACCGGCGCGACTGCGGACTACCTGGCGGATCGCCGATCCTTCTGACGGCCGTGCGGGTACCTCACGGGCCAAGGCACGGCCGCTCATACACACGCATACTCAAGTCAAGAGAGGAGACGCCAGTCGACCAAGCGGCGCGCGGCCGCGCTTTCGTTCGCCTTCACGGAGGACACGAAGTGCTCCTGCAACGGAGTCGAGTGGATGGAGAGCGGTACGGGGGTCTCTTACAGGGCTCCTGGACGCCATCTTGACCGCCAGACGGCCCGCCGCTTGCGAGAACTTTGCGTCGCGTGTGTATATCAAGGATCGGATTGGGGGTTGGTTGCGATTGGGTCGTGGTTCTTCGGGACTTGACTCGGTCGCGCTGCCTCTGATCCGTAGGTATATGTATCGCTGCTGAGCTTCTCGCTTGCGACGCCGGTCCCTGCGCGCGTCGCGGTCTTCCTTCCGCAGCTATCGACGGTATACTGAGAGCGAGTGGCGAGCGAGCGGATCGTGGCCGTGGAGGATGCTGGAGCTGCTCGTCGCTCGCTCTTGGCGCGCTGGATGTGGCGTTGGAGGCGACTGCGACCCGCGCTGGTGACCGGCGTCGACCCCTATATGGAGGGGAGCCACTGACCTTGGTGTCTTTACGAGCAGAAGATGCAGATCTTCGTCAAGACCCTCACGGGCAAGACGATCACGCTCGACGTGGAGCCGTCGGACTCGATCGACAATGTCAAGCAGAAGATCCAGGACAAGGAGGGTGCGTCGGCTGAGTGCGGATGCCAGTGACGTGTCGTCCCGTCGCTGACTTGGATGTTTGTATGTTTCCAGGCATCCCGCCTGACCAGCAGCGCCTGATCTTCGCGGGCAAGCAGCTCGAGGACGGCCGCACGCTGTCGGACTACAACATCCAGAAGGAGTCGACGCTCCACCTGGTGCTGCGTCTCCGCGGTGGCGGCAAGAAGCGCAAGAAGAAGGTGTACACCAAGCCCAAGAAGATCAAGCACAAGCACCGCAAGGTCAAGCTCGCCGTGCTCAAGTTCTACAAGGTGGACGACAACGGCAAGATCAAGCGCCTGAAGAAGGAGTGCCCGTCGCCGCAGTGCGGCGCCGGCGTCTTCATGGCCACGCACTTTGACCGCCACTACTGCGGCAAGTGCCACGCCACGTACAAGTTCCAGGGCGAGGAGAGCGCTTAGGCGTCTGCTCTTCGTCTTGGTAGCATGTCCATCGGCTGTTGCCTTCTCTACCTGCGAGAGCAATACAAACCTCTGGTTCCACCAACGTTTCCTTTTTGTATGAGAGTTTGTATGGGTTACGGTGGGTTACTTACTACTTGTCGTCGACGCCTGCGGACGGACGCACGGTCTGCTCCATGACCTGGCGGATGCTGCTGCGGTGCGGGTTGATGATCTCCCACTCCTTGGCGCTCATGAAGGCCGTCGCGTCCGTCTGGTTGGCGTACACGATCGTCTTGGCGGGCGACTCGAGCAGGCAGCCGGATCCATTCCCGCCGCCTCCAAGCCCGGTTGATCCTCCTCCACCATTTCCACTAGCGTAACCCCCTCCGAGTGCCCAATCGAACCCCAACGCATCGCGCTCGTCCATCAAGTCGTCCGCGAACAGTGGCGGCAGAGAGTACGGGTCGGAGCTGAAAGTGGACGCAGTCCGTATCTTGTGTCGCGGTAAAGAGAGGGCCCCTAGTGAGTGACTTCCACTCAACTTGCCGTTTGTATGCCCGCCTTGAGTCGCGTGCTGAAGCACAATGGGAGCGCATAGGCGGCAGACGCGGACGGCGTCGTAGCACAGCGGCGCGCGGTACTTGGCGGCGGTGGAGCGGTCCGGCGGTGCGTACCCCCAGGCGTCGTGCACGTCCATGACGCACTTGAAGGACACGCGGTGCGGCAGGTTACACGCGAGGAACGGGAAGGCACAGAGCGCGCACTCCTGCCTCACGGCCGATCCGAACCGTTCCAGCTCCAACGCACGAGCATACGCGTCTGTGCCGTGACTCTGCGTATGTATGGAGCTCTTGCGGTCGGCGTGTGCCTTCTCCAGCCGCAGGTGGCGCAGCTCGCGGTCCACGAGTCTCACGGCGCCAAGATCGCGCTGTAACGAGGCGTCTAGAGCGCGGACTAGAGCTGGGGCGGGTTCCAGTAGGCTGGAAGAAGCGCCGGAGGCCTCACTTCCGCGGCGGATCGGCGCGTCGAAGCCCGAAGCTACGCGCGCTGGACCGCCTGCTGCGAAGTGAGCATTCGAGTGCAGCGCCGAGTTACCCCATGGGCTGGAAGGGTACGCGGGCGGAGGTAGCGGCGACCGGTGCGCGCGAGGCGGTCGCCGCTTCTTCTTGCGCTGCTTGGCCGCCGTGGAGCCTTCATTGGCGTCTTCTTGGCGGTCAGATGGCTCGGATGGGGCTACTTCAGGCTTTGAAGGGGTTGCTTCTGGGTCGGAGGGGGCGGTGGATGGAGATGGAGATGGAGGCACTACGGAAGGTTGTGGCTTGCGCCGATGGCTTGGGAGCGTCACGGGCGACCGCGACTGTGTGAACGCGTCCATGAGGGAGAAGGCGGCGGCGGCCGTGCCTCCGAGCTGCAGCGCGCGCTTGTGTTTGGCTGCTGATCCGCCGTCGAACGCGCTCGTCTTAGGACCCGTGACAATGGACGGTGAGCCGGCGGCTGATGTATTCACGTCGAGTGAGAACCGTCCGCCGGCTCGTGGAGGAGCTAGCGGCTCGGCCACGAAGAAGGCGACGAGCTGTTCGAGTGTCGAGGCTGCCGGTATTGAGCGCTTGCTGATGCTGCTGTTGGCTAGCGAGGCGCGGCACCGCTGCTGCATGTCGAACCATAGAGCGGCGGAGTCGGGAGCTAGTGGAGAGGCAGCTAACTCGTTGCTCAGCGCCTCGGCGGTAAGTGACAGCGCGTGGGTCGCTAGGAACTCGCGCAGCAGCTGCAGCGTGAAGCCCAGAAGGCTCTGGGCGTCGCCATGGGCCGCGGTGGCGTCGGGCATTGGTGTCTGCGCGTCGGCGGTCATTGGAACTACGTGTTGAGTGCCTTGTCCTGGCGGCGGTGGTAATAATAGCGAGGAGGGGCAGCCATCAGCGCCGCTAATTGCGGTCGGATCGACACCTCGATGGCGGGCAAGCATCACCGTGCCATTTCACAGTACGAATATATACGAGGTTTGCAACTCTTGGTTTTAGTACGACGTGAGTCTACTGTATATTATATATTTATTCACCGCTTCAATTTCGAGGCGAATTGCACTCTTCTTCATCAACATCACCCACGATGGAGGTGGCGGACGGCGGCGGCTCCGCGGGTCTCCTTCTCGCTGGCTGCGTGTTCCTCATCGTTCTCTTCCAGCTCCTCGTCTCCCACAGTCCAGGCTCTTCCCTCAGCTCCTCCATCAAGGCCAGCGCGACGCGCAAGGACCTTCACATCCAGCGCAAACTGCAGCACTCGGGCACAGGCCTCCTCATCTACTTCGCCACTCGCCTGTTCCCGTGGCAAACAGCGAGCGCCGCGCTGCTGCTCTGCGCACTCGCGTTCCTGGCTTTAAATAGCGCTCGAGCAGCCAGCAAGCGCGTCGACGCGCTCTTCTTACGCTTCTTCCGCGGCATCTTACGCCGCGCGGAAGCCCAGCAACTCGTCGTTCCTTCCGCCTTCTTCTTCCTCCTGGGCTGCGCACTGGTGCTCATGCTGTACTCCCCCACAATAGCGCGTCTCGCCATCCTCCACGTACGTCTGCGACTGCTCTGAGCCGTCTGGTTGATGCTAATACAGCGCTGCAGGTGTCGGTAGGGGACCCAGCTGCGTCTTACTTAGGCGTTCGCTTCGGACGCCGAAGACTCCCACACTGGGGCGTCCGACATCACGGCAAGTCGGTCGAGGGGCTCGTCGGATGCTGGAGCGTCGCGTCGCTGGCTACACTGGCTGCTCTACTGCTGGAGAGCGACTACTACAAGGTGGCGGGTCCATCAACAGCCGCAGGACTCGCTCTGATGGCTGGAGCTGCCGCTGCGATCGCTGAAGCCACGGACGTGGGCGTCGACGACAACCTGTCGCTCCCACTGCTCTCTGGACTCGCCATGCAGACTGCGGTGACGCTGGCCGGCTTGTAGAGCGAGCGGTCGTCTATTCAATTAAGCCCGCCGCCATTCATTGCGTTGCGTGTATGGTGCCTCAAAGGTACGCCGAGATGAACTTGGCGACGGGTCGGATCCAGCGGCCCGTTTTCCAGTTGAAGAGCCCCGAGAGCATGCGCTCTGGCCGCGTCCACAGTTGCTCCGAGACGGTCTCGGCTCCTTTAATGAGCGCGTCGTACTCGTCCCTTAACTGCCGCTGCAGCCCCGGACTCCGCGTGAACAGCACGACCTGCGACTCGAGGTCACAGCCGTACGACCGCCGGCCAAAGTTGGAGCTGCCGAAGATCGTCAGCTGCGGAGAAGGCTGCATGTCCTCAGTCGCTTCGGCTAAGTACGACGCGGATGGCGGGCTCCACCACATGCCCTTGGCGTGGAATGTCCATTGTGGCCGGTTGAACTCCCGCAACACGGCGTCGAAGGCTCGGCCTCGGGTGCGTTCGTAGAACTGCTGCTCGATGAGCGAGTAGGCCATGGGCAGCGCTCCCTTGACGCCGCTGGCGTTGAAGAACCCGTTGGCGACTGGCGCGGACAGCAGCACGTCCAGATGAGCGCGGGACTGGACCAGTAGATCCTCGAGGAACGGAGGGAAGTTGAGGTACCCAGACGCGATCTGCAGTCTCGAGCCGGCCGGTAAACTGGCGATGAACTCGCTCAGCACTTGCTCGTCGTGGGTTACGTCGATCGGAGTGAACTGGA
The DNA here is from genome assembly GCA_023338065.1 of Phytopythium montanum. Lineage (NCBI taxonomy): Eukaryota > Oomycota > Peronosporomycetes > Pythiales > Pythiaceae > Phytopythium > Phytopythium montanum. Next base: position 7,919 of record JAADXY010000358.1, read on the forward strand.
GCGTCGGGAACGCCCACGTGTCGATGGTCGAGTCGTCTTCTATCTCATCCTTGACCGCCTCGGAGTCGTCCACGAGTGCTTCTAGTGCCTTCTTCATCGCTTCCTTGCCCTCATCCACATCGCTAGATGGCTCCGCTCGCTGCAGCTCATACTGAACGCCAGTGTCGGCCGCGCCCTCGACGTTCATGCAGCTGCTACTGCCGCTTGAAGTGATGGCGTCCAGCAGTTTGACTTGGAACGAGTGTGCGGCGACGACGTGCACGAACTGGTCGTAGAAGGCGGCGAGCGCTCCGCAGTTTGTGAGCTCCACGTAGCGGTCCTGGCGGTTGGTGAAGTAGTCTTCGCTCAGGTTGGCGCCGCTAAGTACGAGCGTGTCGTCCGTTAAGTACACCTTGGCGTGCAGCACGCCCATCGTCTCGTTGAATGGAGGAGGAAGCTGAGCGCGGAGACCCGTCAGCTGCGGTACCTTGTAGAGATACAGCGTCACATTGGCTGGGAAGGAGCGGAGCAGTGGAGCCAGCATGGCCACGGACGAGCTGCCGCCGCTGCGGCGCTGGCCGCGCGAGTGGTCCAGCACTATGGTGACTTGAAGAGCGGGGTTCTCCTTCAGTGCATCGCCGATTGCGGCCACTAGACGAGCTTCTAGCGCGCCAGTGCCCAGGTAAAGAGACGAGAGGACCACGCGCGTCTTAGCCGCGCGGATGTTGCGCTCCAGCGCGTCGTAGAAGGCTGAGGGTGTCGGTAGGAGCGCCACATCGGCGGATCGAAGAGGGAAGACGCGCGAATGACGTGCTATCAACCGGAAGAGCGACTCGTACGAGGCCGGAGATGAGGTGTCGGTGGCGGTAGGGGTACCCACAGATAGAGCGGACGAAGCACTAGGCGCTGGAGCCATGGCTGGTGCAGGAGAAGGCTGAGAGGAGATGCTAGGAGCGCCGCCGCCGCCGCCGCCGCCGAGATGGCTTGCTCCGCCGCTGCCCGTGGTTGTGCTCGTGCCTTTGAAGCCAAGCGGTAAAAATGGCGGCATAATTACAGTGAAACATGGAGTAAGTACGGTTACGTTGATAGTTACTCGTACTTTTACGGAGATATACGGTAGAAATTCATGCGACGTGTGGTGTCTGTCAGTTGATCTGATTTGGAGCATTGGCGTCCGTCGAGCGCTCACTGCATCGTTCGCCACGTCCGCGCGGGCGTCGTCTAGAGCCGCGTGACGATACAGACACCATACCACGTGCACTGCCGCTGACCTGATAACGCTGTGCGCGTCATGCGTGGCTCGAGTGGAGCGGATCAGGCGCCGTCTCTGTGGTCGTCCGGTGCCGCGTTCTCAGACAAGTTCGCCACTGCAACTGCACGACGACCGGCAGCTCAAGCGCGTCCTTGACGTGTTTGTGCATCGCCAGCGCAAGCACAGAGCTCTTGATGGAGTCCACGCGGTGCTCGATACGCGGCGAAGTCGTTAGTCTGTCTCCTATGAGACTTCTCCGTCTCCTCCAACGTCTCCGGCATCCGTCTCCACCTCCCAGGGATTGACCGCGCAGCCTTCACCCACAGACAGCTCATTCTCCAATTTCCCCAGCGACCAGCAACAGCAGCAGCCCCCTCTACCCAAGCCCGTCAAGATGGTGTCCTCGTACTCGACCGTCCTAGCCGCCTCGACCGTGCTCGCCACGCTCTCGGCCTCCGTCCAAGCGCAACAAGCCGGGACCAGCACGCCCGAGGTTCACCCGTCGCTGGTGTCGCAGCAGTGCTCGAGCTCCGGCGGGTGCGCGTCCGAGCAGACGTCGGTCGTGCTGGACGCCAACTGGCGCTGGCTGCACGAGGTCGGCGGCTACCGCAACTGCTTCACGGGCAGCCAGTGGGACGCGTCGCTGTGCCCGGACCCGGCCACTTGTGCGCAAAAGTGCGCGCTCGAAGGAGTCGACTACTCGGGCACGTACGGCATCTCGACGTCCAGCAGCGAGCTCGCGCTCAAGCTCGTGACCAAGCACCAGTACGGCACCAACGTCGGCTCACGCGTCTACCTGCTGGCAGCAGGCGGCACGACCAACGCGGTCGACGCTGAAGCCACCGACAGTGAAGCTGTCGCCACTGTCTCTGCCGACTCGGCGAGGTACAAGAAATTCGCGCTGCTGAACCAGGAGTTCACGTTCGACGTGGACGTGTCCGAGCTCCCTTGCGGGCTCAACGGCGCGCTGTACTTCGTCGACATGGACGCGGACGGCGGCGCCTCTCGCTTCCCGACGAACGCGGCGGGCGCCAAGCTCGGCACGGGCTACTGCGACGCGCAGTGTCCGCACGACGTCAAGTTCATCCACGGCGAGGCCAACGTCTTGGACTGGGTGGCGACTGGCGCTACTGCAGGCGGCGGACGCTACGGCTCGTGCTGCGCCGAGCTCGACATCTGGGAAGCCAACAGCATGAGCACGGCGTTCACTTCGCACCCGTGCGATGGCTTCACGGGCACGCACCGGTGCTCATCGCCTGAAGAATGCGGCGACGCTGCCAACAGGTACAAGGGCGTGTGTGACAAGGACGGCTGCGACTTCAACGCCTACCGCATGGGCAACACGAGCTTCTACGGGCCGGGCCCGCAGTTCGCGATCGACTCGACGCGCAAGTTCACAATCGTCACGCAGTTCGTGACGAGCGACGGCACCGCGAGCGGCGAGCTCGTCGACATCCGGCGCTTCTACCAGCAGGACGGACGCCGCGTGGAGAACCCCAGGGCGACGTGGGCCGCGCTGGCCGCGCTGGATGCCCGCTCGCTGACGGAGGAGACGTGTGGCGCTGCCAAGAAGGCGTTCGGGGACGTGGACGACCACGCGGCCAAGGGCGGGCTGGCGCAGCTCGGACGCGCGCTCAAGAACGGCGTCGTGCTCACCATGAGTCTCTGGACGGACCACGCGGCCCAGTGCCTCTGGCTCGACAGCAGCTACCCGGTCGGCGCGGACCCCAAGAGCCCGGGCGTGGCGCGCGGCTCGTGCCCTACGACCAGCGGCCGACCGGATGAGGTCGAGGCCGCGCACCCGGACGCCACCGTGCGCTTCAGCAACATCCGCGTCGGCGACATTGGCTCCACCACCAAGTAGAGAGCGACCGAGGAGGCAGTGGCGACTAGCGGTACGTGGCGAGAGTAGGCCGATCGATGGAGTCGCTCAAGTGATGCACATGCAGTGAATGGACTTGGTTGACTGCTTCTCGGTGCGGCGACTGTATAGAAGCGCGCGGCGCTGCTCAGTCTTCGTGTTTCTATCGAGCGCGTGACGAACAGGAGCGGCTTGACGCCTTCCTTGACTCACAGGATGCCAATACAAAAGCGTAGCCATTCCTATCGAGCCTGCCCCTTCGACTTCAACAGGGACAAGTCCTCTTACTCCGAGCCGCGCCAGAACACCTCCGTCGATGGAAGAAGCAGCTCGGACGGGTCAAGGAGGAAGCCGACGCCGCAGTGTCACGCCCGCGCAACGTCGCCAGGTAGGACGGCGGGAGCAGCGCGCGACCAGTCGGCATGCACGACCAGCCACCACGCACGCACGACCGGAGCCATGCGGCCATGGTCGCGGATCCATTCGTCGGCGAGGAGGCGCGATGATGTCAGTTGATCCAGTCGAGCAGCTTCGAAACGCAAGGTGATCTGGGGGTACAAACGTATTTTGTACCAATCAAGAGGCAGCATTGGGGTGTTAGCAGAGCGTTCATTGGTCTAAAACGGTTGATGGGGGTGGTCCCTCCCCTGTCGTCATGGGACGTTCCGCGGCAACGTCACCAATCCTGTCGCGTTGCCGATCATCCATCTCCAATTAATTTGCAGCTCACGGTGCTCTTCGTTCCTTACAAAATCCAAGTAAATGTGAATAGTTTTGCAAATCACGGTGCTGCGTTCTCCCGATCGACGGGGCTCTTTGAAGCTGACACGCCGCTTTGCGCGATGACATCAACGGCGGCTTCCTGACGCCATCGACCATACTTTATCCAAGTCAACTGCCGGATCCAAGCACCGTGTTAAAGCGACCGCGCGTGGCCATGCATTCCTGGCAGTCCGCGCCGCGCTTCTCTGCATTCCTCACTCCGTCATTCACCTCCTCCGCAACAGCAGCCAAGCAAGCAAGCAAGCCAGCAGCGTCCAAGTAGCCAAGCGGGCAGGCAGCCATGTCGGCGTTCTCGGACTTTGCCAAGCAGGCCAACTGGTTCATGATCTACTACATGTCGGTGGTGCACCTCGGCGCGCTCGAGGGCGTGCGGCGGCTGTTCTTCTGCAAGTGGGAGACACTGCCGGCCTTCCTCGTGGTCTACTACCTCTCGGGGCTGGGCATCACCATGGGCGCGCACCGGCTGTGGGCCCACCGCAGCTACAAGGCGCACGGCATCGTGCGCTTCTTGCTCATGCTGTGCAACTCGATGGCCAACCAGGGCTCCATCTTCCACTGGACGCGCGACCACCGCGTGCACCACAAGTACTCGGACACGGAGGCGGACCCGCACAACTCTGGCCGCGGCTTCTTCTTCGCGCACATGGGCTGGCTGCTCGTGCGCAAGGACCCCAAGGTCGTCGCGGCCGGCAACAAGCTCAACTACGACGACCTGTGGGCCGACTGGACCGTCGTGCTCCAGGAGAAGCTCAACCCGTGGGCCCAGCTCTTCATGTGCTTCGTCTTCCCGACCTTTGTCGGCGTGCAGTTCGCCGGCGAGACGTGGTACAACTCGCTCGTCATCCTCGGCTTCCTGCGCTACGTGTGCGTGCTGCACGCCACGTGGCTCGTCAACTCGGCCGCGCACTTCTACGGCTACCAGCCGTACGACGACATTCCGCCGCGCGAGAACTGGTTCGTGTCCGTGTTTGCCATCGGCGAGGGCTGGCACAACTGGCACCACAAGTTCCCGTACGACTACGCCACGAGCGAGCTCGGCATCAGCTCGCAGTTCAACCCGACCAAGCTCACCATCGACGTCTTCGCGGCCATCGGACTCATCTCGGACCGCAAGCGCGCCACCGGCATCTGGGACAAGATCAAGGACGCGCGCGACCACGGCAGCAAGTTCGCCGACCCCAACGGAGACGACCCATCGCAGGCATTCTCCGAGCTCAAGGCCAAGGCCATGTAAGTCGGAAGTCGTCGTCTCGGTGGTCGTCGCGAGCATGGCAAATCGAAACTATTTTACTTGAGTGACTTGTCAAACCTGTCTTCCCGCGTTATAGTGACTTGATCCAAATGACGATAGGTCGTTCACGATGCATTCGCAATGTCAGTGTGTTTGTACAGATTTATGATGTATTGTTAAAATTTAAACTCGTTCATGTCGAAAATAAAACACGGTGCATCTCGATTTTTTTTGGCGGGAACGGCATTGGCGCCAAAATCCGAGGGCTGCATTGACTGACTGGGGAGGTGTCAAACGCCGCTTCAGCCTCGACGACGATGCTGTGGCCGCGCGAGGAGTTCCACGCGGCGTACGGGCAGATCAAGCACGACGCGCTGCAGAGCGGCGGCTGCAGCGTGCTGATCCTCGTGGCGCTGGACGTGGATGCGCTGTGCGCGAGCGAGATCCTGACGCGGCTGCTGCAGGCCGACTTCATCAGCTATGCGCTGCTGGCGGTGCGCGGCCACGAGGACATCCTGCGCGCGCGGGAGAGCCGCATTAGGGGCGACGATGGCCGCGAGAAGGAGGGCGAGCTGCGCTCTGTAGTCATGCTCAACTGCGGCGCGATCGTGGACGTGGCGCGGTTGTTGGCGCTGCCTCGACGCGTCAAGTGCTATGTCCTGGACAGCCACCGACCGGTGCACCTGGCCAACATCTACGATGAGCACCAGCAGATTGTCGTGTTTGACGACGGAGCGCTGAGAGTGGACGAGTACCCCGCGTACGGCTTGGACATTGACCGCGACGAGTACGAGAGTGATGAAGAGGAGGAGGAAGACGAGCAAGATGACGATGAAGATGACGGCGAGGAGGAGTTTGAACCCGACAAGGACGAGGACAAGGAGGAGATTGACGACGACGGAGAAGCGGAAGTCGCCTTTGGTGAGGCGGAGACGGCAGCAGACCCAACAACAGAGACGGAGAAGCGGAAGCGGGACGAGGATGGCGACGTCGACATGGACAGCGCGCCAAAGAAGCGGCGAGAGGGCGAGGAAGTCGCTGAAGAGGCCCCGACAGTGGACGAGGAGGAGGTGACGGCTAAAGAGGCCAAGCGGCGGCGGAGAGAGGAGATCTTGCGGTACTACCGCGGCTCATTCTACGGCGCGCCGGCCGCGACAGTGGCGTTCGAACTGGCGCAGCAGATGAACAGCTCGCACCGGGAGCTGCTGTGGTTCGCCATCGTGGGACTCACCAAGCAGTTCGTGCTCGAGGAGATCGACGTGGACAACTACAACCTGATGGTGCACCGGTTCCAGGACGAGGTGTTGGCGATCGACGACGCTCCAGGCATGGACTCTTCCCAGTCATCGACTCCCAGTAACCCAGCGACGGACCATGGCAAGATCAACTTTGAGGAGGAGTACCGGTTCATGTGCTACCGGCACTGGTCTCTCTACGAAGCCATGTACTACTCGGACTACGTGGCGTCCAAGCTCGGGCTGTACCTGGACCAAGCGCGTCGCATCGGCGCTCGAAGCGCGTCATCAACTTCATCAGGAGAGAGCGACACTGCGCTTCACGTCTTCTTGGCGCGCATGGGCTTGTCACTGCGTCAGACGCAGCAGAAGTTCACGTACATGCCGCTGGAGATGAAGCAGCAGCTGCGCGCCAAGATCCACGAGTTCGCGCCAGAGTTCGGTCTTGACGACGTCTTCTACGGCTCCTTCCAGCGCCGCTTCGCCTTCCAGTACCAGCTGTGTGCAGCCGACGCCGTCTACGGCCTCCAGGCGTTGCTGGAAGCTCCAGAATCAGTCATCTCGTCCGTCTTCCAGGCTGAACAGCAGGGTCGAAGCGGCAGCTCCAGTACTGGCGGTGGAGCGCTCACTAGCCTGCTGTCTATCACTGCAGCGGGCGTCTCTCACCTTGGAGAGAAGACGTCAGCGACTGGAGAGGAGGAGGAGGAGGACAAGGACGACTTTCGGCAGCAGAACTTCATGCTGGCGCACACTGCGCTGTCGTGCCGGTCCGTCGAGTCGAGCAAGCTGATGGAGAGCGGCATCAAGGTGGCCATGGAGCTCAAGCAGGCCATCGTGCGTGTCGGCATCTCCATCATGGAGCGCAAGCTCATCGTGCGCGTCAAGCACTTCCGCTACGTGAGTCTGCACATCCCTGAGCGCGAGCAGGAGCTCTTCGCGAGCGCCAACGTGCTCACGCAGCTCGCGCTCTTCCTGCTCAATGTGCACCGCGCCAGTGGCAAGTGGGGCGGCCCAGCGACCAGGCCGAGTGTCAAGAAGAGCGACAACGGAGACGGAGAGGAGGTGGAGGACCAGGAGGAGGAAGCGCCGGTGCACAAGGCGATCGTACCCCTCGTGCTGATCACGCGTAACCCGGCGCAGAACTGCTTCCTCGTCGTCGGCATCACGTGTCCGTCCACCCCTGGCGAGGTGCACCGCAAGTACGTGGCCCTGCTACTTCCTATCTGTGACGTGTGAGGATTGACTTGATCTATCTATGCGGATGTGTGTTGATGGGCAGCACGCTGGGCACGGCGTTCAAGCTGGCAGCGGGCGAAACAGGCGCCAACTTCCGGCAGGACGGCTTTACGAGCGCGGTCATGGAGATCCAGACGGACGAGATCCAGTACTTTGTCGAGCAGCTCCACAACGTTCTGGATGCCTGATCCAGAAGAGTTCAATACAAGCCGCCAGTGATGCTGGTCGAGGGTCCAGGGCGTCTAGTATGGCGACTAACAGGTCGATATGACGGACTGACGGCTAGTTGGTGCGCAGAGGGTGGATCGGCGGCGTGGACTCGAACTGGAAGACCACTCGGCGCTTCATCTCGTCTCTCTGGATTGCTCTGGATCCAGTTGGAGCCATCGGGGCGACTGCAGTGGCGCTTCCCGTCGTCATCAGCTTCCTCACACTCGATGCTCTGGATTTAGTCACTCCGGTGAGTCCAGAGCCCGACCTGGAGCTTCCAGAGCGCAGCTTGTCGGGGAGGTTGATGGCGATGCAGAGGGCGATGGTGGCGCGCATCCAGAGCGTCTTGACGTTGGTCCAGGAGACTTCTGTCGCGGCCTCGAGCGCCATGAACGGGATCTCGTGGCATACAAAAAGCAAGTACGCGGCTATCTCCCTCTTCTCGGTCTGCATGACGACACTAACCCCTTGAGCCGCCAGCAGGAAGTAGAGGTAGAAGCGCGAGGAGAAGATGAAGACGAGCGCGAGCTGCTTGGCGACGTTGGCCATGACGTCCAGTACCGGCGGAGCAAGCGGAGGGTACGCGATCGCCAGTTGGTTGAGCAGCACGACGACGATCCCCATAAGTACAAGCCCATTGGACAAGTGTGTGAGGTACTTGGAGTGCACTAGCGACCGGCCGCGGGTCTTGTGGTTGCTGTCGCGGCCGACGATCGCGAGCTGCAGCAGCAACGTGAGGATGGAGTAGGCCTCGGACACGACGCCTAGGCGCTGGACGGTCTGAGTGTGGCAGCTGGCGAAGGGAACGAGCAGCGAAAAGCCCAGGAAGGAGCAGAGCAGGAGAGCCGAGCCGCGAGACTCACGGTGACGCGCGTGGTACTGGGACAGCAGGTACTGGAAGAGCGAGAAGCTGATGAGCAGCGACAGCGGCAGGCACAGGCTGCGGTCCCACTCGGCCGTCATCTCACTAGAGGTCACGGTCATCTTGACTCGGCTTGTCGGGTCACTGGGAGGGGTTAGCTGAGCGTGAGGGAGATCTCCCATTGTGACGCTCAGCACAACACATGTGGGTGTCTTGAAGGGCGGGAATAGCTGGCAGACTGGTGGTAAGACACCGACAACAGCGGCAAGTGCAGGTAGGAAGCCCTGAGCTCTAAAGTTAGAGACAACGCGTCGTTATTGAGCGTGGCTGCCGACGTGTAGGTGCACCACGGACTTGTTGGCTGCACCTGGCGGGTTGATCGCCTCCAGTTCGACGTTCCGTCCGCTTTGAACCGGGTGTACCGCCTTGGAGAAGGTCGCTCGGATGGCGAAGACGCTCTTACAAGACGGACCGTGCGTCGTCCTCGTCTTGACTACAGAGCGGACGCTCGAGCCGCCCTTGACGTCCTTGCCTCCTCCCTTGACATCATCTGCACTCGTTGTCTTCTGCTTTGTATGCGAGTTGCTGAGCAGACTGCTGCGGAACTTCTCCTTGATGGTGAGCGAGATGCACAACGCCATGGTCAGCCGGTGCCAGAGCGACTGCACAGGCTCCCAGTCGAGCTCTGTAGCTGCTGCTAAGGCCGTGAACGGGTACTCGTGGGTCAGGAAGAGCGTGTACGTCGCTACCTCGAGCTTCTTGTGGTCCAGCACGTGTCTCCAGCCGCGAGCCAACGCCAGGTAGTAGAACCGCGAGACGAAGATGAAGGCTAGCGCCAGGTCTTCGGTGATGTTGTCGAGTCCGTCGAGACCTGAAAGACTGGCGTTGGGTATACCGACCTGGACGAAGTTGAGCACGAGCACGAGCAGTTGGAGGAGAGTGAGCAGCTCGGACGCCAGCAGCATGTAGCGGAGTACGCGGATGCGCATCTTCTTGGTCACGTCGCGGCTTACTATGGTGATTTGTATGAGGAACGTGGCGGTCGACGCCGTCTCGGACACGTCGTTGAGGTGGCCGGCAGTCGCCGACTTGGTGCTGGCGAACGGGATGAGAGCCGCGAAGCCTAGAGCGGCGCATAGCAGCAGTAAGAAGCCGTGGTACTCGCGTCGCCGCTTGTAGTAGAGCGTCAGGAGGTACTGGAAGAGCGAGAAGTTGATGAGCAGCGTCACGGGCATGCAGAAGGCGCTTGCTGCCTCGTCTAGCGCCTCTTGTGTGATGGCCATTGCGCTGGTGGGTCTGTAGGCTTGGAGGAGGTACGGAGAGAGTCTGGGAATGAGGAGCAACGTGTCGAAGCGGGCGGAGTAGTGAAGTTGGCTGTCAGAAACGGACGTGGTGGATGCTCGTCACGAGTGCATTGCTGGCATTTCTGGCTCGCTGGATACTAGGAGAACGTCAGCTATCGATGAAGGATTCGATCAGGCGGAGATTGGGGCGGAAGGTGAGGCATAGAGGACGCATGGGGTCGGGTTCGGTGGTGTCTGTCCGACATCGCTATGAATAGGACTTGAGTCTATGCTCCGTTTTATTACCCACTTAATTCTATAACCTTGAGCATACAATAACTAAATTTGAGAAAGACTACACTCGTGACAAGCTCATATATGATATCCTGTTATATTTTATCAGTCAAAGATGGCTAAAAATAGTGGATTGACTGCCTTACTACACTGTCTATTGACCAGTTCTGATAAGGAAGCTTATGTTGTATTATCATGTGTCATGGCTTCGTAGTTGTCTGCTCCTGCGTCTTTACGTCTTAGTCTCCCCGTGCAGGGCTGCGACTTTGTCATCCACACGGGCCGGTTCCCTTGACTCGGAACGACATGATGGACGTCTTGCCGCTGCCTCCACCAGCTCCGAGCGACGACTTGCGGCTGTCTTGGTGGCCTGGGGCGGCGTTGAGGGACGGCGCAGGTCGTACAGCGTTGGTCTTGATCCCTCTGCCGCCGAGCTTGAAGGACGAGACGACGCGGTCCGAGGGTCCTTTGCTCTGCGAAGTGGCCTGACGGGTGCGGTCCTTGCTGACCATGCTGCTGCGGAACTTCTCCTTGAGCGTGAGCAAGATGCACATGGCCATCGTGAGGCGGTGCCAGACGGACTGCAGCGCTTCCCAGGAGACGCCCGTGCGCGCTTCGAGGATGACGAACGGGTACTCGTGGGTCAGGAAGAGCGCGTACATGCTCATCTCGAGCTTCTTGTTGTCCAGCAGGTACCTCCAGCCGCGCGCCATGGCCAGGAAGGCGAAGCGAGACACGAAGATGACGACGAGCGACAGGTTCTCGGCAATGTTGTCGACGCCGTCGAACGCCTGCATGTCGACGCCCGCGATCTCGAGCACGTTGATGACGAGCACCGAGAGCGCGAAGAGCGTGAAGAGCTCGGACGCGAGCATCATGTAGCGCAGCACCGGCAGCTTCATCTTCTTGGTCACGTCGCGGCTCACAATGGTGATTTGAACCAGGAACGTGACGATAGATGCCGTCTCGCTGATGTCGTTCATGTGGCCGGCGCGCTCGCCCTTGATGCTCGCGAACGGGATGAGCGCCACGAAGCCTAGAGCGGCGCATAGGAGCAGCAGGAAGCCGTGGTACTCGCGCCGCCGCTTGTAGTAGATGACGAACAGGTACTGGAAGAGCGAAAAGTTGATGAGCAGCGTCACGGGCACGAAGCACGCGAGCGCCGCCTCCTCCAGGCCCTCGCTGATAGCCGTCATCTCCGCGGTCTGCTCGCCTTCCGACATTCACTGACGCTCTCTTCAAGAGATAGAAAGAGAGCAGCCGCGTCTTCGTCAATGAATGGCTCGGGACCGGAGCACGGACGGGCAAAGTCTATCCATAGACCGAGAGCTATTCCTGGAGAGCTGCTCAAGGCTTCAGGACGTCACGCTGGTCTCCTCTGGCATCTGAACACGCTCAGAAGGTTAGGTAATTGTCGAGACGGTAGTTGTCATCAGCAGTCGGCAAGCAACCAGCCAACTCGCTGTGAATTCAAAGTGCAACACCCTACTGCACCGCTAGCTATCACGCTCCTACCTGGTCCACCGACCGCTCCAGGCTCAGGCTCCAAGCCTCGGCTCCAAGCCTCGGCTCCAACCCTCCGAGTCACACGCTCATCTTGCGCTCGCGGACGAGCGGCACGTACCAGACGGCCATGAGTTTCCGCTGCGCGAACTCGTTGCCATTGCGCGTGATCTCGACCAGCATCTGCCCACCTCGTGGCTCGTTCAGCGGCACCACGAGGTGTCCGCCGTCCGCGAGCTGGTCCATCAGCGCTCGCGGCGCCACTTCAGCCGCTGCGCCGACGTGGATGAAGTGGAAGGGCGATTCGTTCGGCAGTCCGTCCCAGCCGTTGGCGCAGGTCAGCGACACGACGCCGCTGTCCAGGAGATCACCGTCCGCTGCCTGCAGGTTCTTGCGCGCGAACTGGGTAAGGCCCGGGACCAGTTCAATGCCGAATACGCGGCCGTCACGGGGTTCAGCGAGCCGGCCGAAGCACGCGAGCAAGTAGCCTGAGCCGGCGCCAACGTCCAGGATGCGAGGGCTCTCCACGTCCTTGACCACCTCGTAGCACAGCTCCATCGCGCACCCGTGCTGTCGGATAGCGTTAGCTATAAGAGAAACGACCAGATTGAGGCAGTGAGATGCAAACTGTACCATGTGTGGGGCCGAGATGGTCTGGCTGAAGCCGATGGGATGCGGAGAGTCGGCGTAGGCGGACAGCGCGCCGACCGGTTCGCCATCCGGCGTCTCCCTCTGCGCCAGGTACTTGGCTCGGTCCGTGCGCTTCATGGCGGCCACGACCTCGTCCGCCTGGATCGCTCCCGTCTTCTTCAGGTTGTCGACGAGCCCGGCATTGGTCGACGAGCTGCACGGCCAGAACAACATCTTGCGGTTGGCGACGGAGCTCGAGAGGCGGCAAAGTCGCGTCTTGACTGTTGCTGGGCGAGTTGGGGGCTTCAGCTTGCCTTCGACGGCGCGTATTCAACACTGAAGGCGAGCGATCGATCCGAGGCGAAGGCGGCCGTTGGAATCGAGGATGAAGGAAGGAAGACCTGGCAGTTGGGATGTAGGATTTGGGATTCCACACGTGGCAGTTGACGAGTTGCGACACTTGCCGTCATGATTGTACACCGCCTAGCATTCACTTGTGTACCCAAGCGACCTTGAAGCTGTAGTCGACGCCTAACGACAGCCGGGTTGAAGCCTAGGCAGCCTGCTGCTGTAGCATGGCGCGCAGGACGAAGAGCGAGGCGAACTCGACCATGCCGAACGTCAGGGTGCTCAGCAGTATGGGCTGCAAGTCGGATGGGTCGATCGCCGCCTATAAGACGGGGACGACGGTCTCGATCTTCTCGGCTTGCTGGCATCTCGGCCGGCTCAAGAGCGGAGACTTTGGCTGGGCCAGTTGGTCGGGTAGATGGCGACTGGCGGAGGTTGACTCGGCGGGTGCGATCTTCTGCATCTCCCAGCTGATCTCTTCAGCCGCTCGAGTGGCGCGTCGGTGTTGATACCACTCGTTGGATGCTGGGAGCTAGATGGCAGCGGCCGCGGTCTGTTCACTCGCCTCGCGACAATGTCCAGAGTGCGGTCGATCATTGTCCCTGGCGGTAGTGTCAAGCATTGAAGGCAGCGTTCACCAAGCGTGTTGGTCGCTGGTGACGTTCCAGAACGAGTTGAAGTGAACTGTTGATACACAGCGAGCTACTTCACCAAACCATTCGATTCACCTCAACGAGATCGAGCACCTCCGAGCCGTTACCGTTCGCATCATGTTCACTCCATCGTCTCCCCCTACCGGGCCCTCGCGTCGTCCAGCAGCGTCTGGAAGAGCTTGGCGAGCGCCTTGGCGGTCGGCCGCTTCTTGGCGTCGCCCTGCAGACACTCGTCGATGGCTTCGAGCACCTTGGCGACGGTCTGCGGCGAGCACGGAGACGCGGCGCTGGTCGCGGACGACGAGGCGGTCGTGGTCGTGCGGAAGCTGCGGCTGTTGGCGCTCGCCTCGTCGCTCACGGTCGCGAGCACGGCGCTGCGCAGCGTCTCCATGAACTGGCGCAGCTGGCCCGCGTGCTGCCTGACGGCTACGTCCACCGCTCGCTGCTGCTGCTGCTCGTACTGCCGCCGGTCCCTCGCCTTGTCCGCCGGCGTCGCGTCTCCATCCAGTGGAGAAGCTGTAGTAGTAGTTGGTGGTGACGCACTTGCTACCGGTCGTCTCGGCTCGGCTCCAGGCGCCGGGCCGATCTCGAACGACACGAACGGCTGGCACCACACCTCGAGCAGCAAGACGCCGACGCTGTACATGTCCGACGCCCAGTGGCGCGGCCTCCGTTGCGCCGTCAGGACCTCCGGGGCGAGCAGCGGCAGCGTCGGGCCCGCGTCCCGCATGCCGTCGGTCTCGGCCTTCATCAGCGGCTCTCGAAAGCGCACGCCTTCCGGGTTGGCGTGTTCCAGCATGACGACGTCCTCTTCTTCCTCTTGCTCGTCCACGTCCGAGTTGTTGCTGCGGATGATGACGTCGTCGCCCTCGATGACCGACGTGGACGCCGACGTGGCCAGCGCCTCGGGCGTCAGGCGCACCCACATGCCAGAGTGCTTGCTCGTCCGCGAGTGGTGCTGCAGGTCGTTCAGCTTGCACCGGAACGCCTCCGTCACGAGCACGTTGCGGCTGCGCAGGTCGTTGTGCTGGAAGCCCAGGTCGTGCGCGTACGCCAGGCCCACGCACACGTCCAGCATCATCTGCAGCCGCGTGGTCGAGTAGTACGAGGCGCTCAGGGGCGTCTGCTCGTCGCGGAACTCGTCGGACGGCGACGTCGACAGCTCAAAGGACGACTCGACGTCGTTCAGCCCTCCTCCTCCCCCTCCAGTAGTGTTGGCCCGCGCGTTCATCGCCTCCATCTCCAGCAGCGAGCTCAAGTCGCCGCCCTTGACGTACTCGGAGATGACGCACAGGTGCTCCGGGTCGCGCCACATGGTGCCGAGGCCCCGCACGACGTTCGGGTGGCGCAGCGTCAGCATGAGCTCCACGTCGCTGATGGCCTCCGCGAGCTCGCGCACCTCGAAGCGCAGCGTCATCATGCGCTTGACGACCACCTGCGCGCCAATGTAGTCGCCCAGGAAGACCTCGCCGTGGTAGTTGCGGCTCAGGATGCGATGCATGTGGAACGTCTGCCACTCGACGTCGTCCCACTCCATGGCCTCGTCCAGGTCGCGCGCCGGCAGCTTGACCCGCATGCGCTGCTTGCGCAGCTCAAAGTGCTCCTGCAGCGTCTCGAGCACCATGTCCTTGGTCTCGTCCGGCAAGTCGTAGATGCGCAGCGCGGCGCCGTACCCGCTCGCCGCGTCTCCGTCCCCCTTCTCCTCCTCCTCCTCCTCCTCCGCGGCGTCGTCCAGCAGCGCGTCGTGCGGACCGACCTCGCCCAGCTGGTGCATGACGAGCCCCATGCGCCACTCGTTCATGTCCTCGCGCTCCTTGAAGTTGACGCGGCGCGACCGCTTGGTCGTCTTGGCGATCAGCAGCAGCAGCAGCTTGGAGCCGAAGATGAGCCCGGGCACCGACATGCCGAACGACAGCGTGAACCAGCAGTACGTGTTGCACTGGAACGGCAGGCAGTCCTCGCGGTTGTCCGACAGGTCGGACGAGTACGGGCAGTACTGGCACAACGTGGCGCCGTCCTCGTCGGCGAACGCGCGCGAAGACACCTTGTCGCACGACCGGCACGTGTTGGTCGAGTTGTCGTGGAACGAGCCCGCCTTGCACTGGATGCAGCCGTACAGCGTGAGGTTGGACGCCAAGGGAGAGGACGACTCGGACGACATGGCCAGCTGCTCGAACACGCTGCCGTTCGGACAGCTAGCGTATGTGCCGCTGTCGTACGCCCAGCCGACGCCAGGGTTGTCGCCGAGCGATCTGCATGGACGTGGGCAAAGTAAGTCAGTGAGTGGCTGCGAGTGATGACTTGAGAAGGAGCGTACACGTTGGTGAGAAGTTGGATGAGTAGAGGGACGAACGTCGTGCGAGGGATGGACGAGATGTAGTTGTGGTCGAAGTGGCTGCGGATCACGGTTGTAGGCGTCAGTCACAGACAACAAGTAGGTAGAGGAGAGATGACTTGGAAGAGCGTACATGACTTCGATCGATGACAAGATCGGGTCGAACACGGTCGGCGTGAAGTTCCGCAGCTGGTTCGAGCTCAAGTCACTGGACGTATACAACAACCAATACATTTGTCAGTATGATGGTTCACATCACAAGCAATGCGGTCAGTCCGCTTACAGCACGACGAGTTCGGGGTACGGCTTGAACTCGTCGTTCGTCTCGATCGACCACAGAATGTTGTTGCTCAAGTTCCTGCGGTCAGTCAAGACCAGCGACCGGTCAGCAACAGCTCGCAACCGTACAATAACCAAGACAACAGCGACCACATGGTGGACGTACAGATAGCGGAGCTTGGGGGCTTGGAACGAGTCGGGCAGGTCTGGCAGCAGGTCCATCCGGTTCTCCTGCAGCTCGAGGCCCACGAGGTTCTTGGGGAAGTGCGAGACGGTCAGGCGGTGGATGTTGTTGCTGCCCAATAAGAGGTACTCGAGGGCGTCCAGGCCGTCAAACGCGTCCGCATCGATCATGGAGATGACGTTGTCGCTCAGGTCTCTATGGGATCCCAACAGGGGTGTTAGTAGACTTGAAAGTACCTTGAAGCGAGTATGGGCTGATACTTACAGCCTCTTGAGGCTCGTCATGCCCGAAAACGCCTCCGAGTTGACCGTGAAGATGGCGTTCGAGGCCAAGCGCACCTCGTGGATCTCCGAGGCGCCGGCGAACGCATAGGCGTCGATCTCCACGATCAGGTTCCAGTCGAACGAGCTACATCAAAAGCATCGACATCAACGTGTCAGTAACTCGAGAGAGTGCTATGGGTAACATGTAGGGTTACACTCACATGTAACCCTCGGCGACGACGCCTTGGACGCCGGACGGGATGGCAGTGAGCTGGTTACGCGAGAGGTCGAGCGCCTGCCAGGAGGGCGACAGCGCGAGCAGCGAGCTCGGGACGGTCGTGAGGCTGTTGTTGCTCAAGTCCAGCGTGTGCAGCTTGGTCAGGTTGGATAGGCTGTCGGCGTACAGCGCCTTGACGGACCCGTTCCCCATGTAACTGTGCCGAGCGTAACCCATCAGTCGCGAGTCCACTGGAAGCAACTTGTATCTAGCAGCGCGTACATGGCCTCGAGGTTTGGGCATCCAGATATTAGTCCTGCCGGCAGTGTCGTTAGCTTCGTGTTGGTGCATCTGCATACACACCGGCAGTGTTAGCTGCAGTAGGTGGCCCTACAGCGGAGGGTAACCCACCGACCTGATCTCTTGGAGGAGCGGCAGGTCGACGAACGAGGATGCCTCGAGCGTCGTGAGCGGGTTATTTGACAGGTCGCTGTCATTACCACCAGGTCGTGCTGTTAGTACCGGGGTAAGTATACGTAGAGCGGAGGAAATGGCCAGGGTTACATGATGGTGGCGGAGGTCATGGCGCTTATCAGCTCGGCCGGGACGCTGGCGAGCGAATTGTTCTGCAGGTACAACGCCGTCTCGGCGGCTAGGGCAGTGGCGGACACTTCGACTGATGACGCGTCGCCCACGAAGGAGAAGGACGAGCCGCTGCTGCTGACCGAGACGCTCGTGAGCTGCGAGCCTGACAGGTCCAGGCTGCGGGTGGAAATGGTGGTATTACGGGTGTTAGGCGCGTCGGACGGAGGCGAGAAGCATATGAGGAGGAAGAGGAGATCGCGCACCATGTGCACGGGTGGAGAGCGGCAAAGAACGCGGCCGCCAAGCGCAGCGAGCGGCGCGCAAGCGGCGGCATGGCGCCGGCGTCTTGTCTTCTCGGCCTGCTTTTCTGTTGCGGTGAGGTCTCCAGTTCGAAAATGGCGACTATTCTGCAATTACATTTGTAAGCACGACAACAGTTTTATTTACTGATTACAGTGGTTGAAGTTCAGAGTATCATGCTTACAAGGTTTCACATCCGTTTCGAGAGGTCAGTCAAACACTTCAATATATTACAATAGAGTGGTTTAGCGCAAGGCAAACGAGCGTGAAAAAGACGGGGCAACCCCGACCACCTGCTCATTGGACGTCTCCGTCTCCAGAGAAGTTTAGCAGACAGACGTCCACCAACGAACGAGCCAACGAGCGGGTGGCTCAGCGCGCGTTGCGCAAACAGACATTTCACAGCGGTCCAACGAAAACGTCACTCCCGCATTTGCTCGATATGAGCGA
>JAADXY010000359.1:0-25856 GCA_023338065.1 Phytopythium montanum
CAACGTGCGCACGGGTGAGTCCCAATGGGACCGACCGGCGAACGTCACCGCCACTACAAAGCGCACCAGACGCAAGAAGAAGAGCAGGACTTGAGGGTCAGCTTGGCTCTATCGGCGCACAACTTCCCGGACGTAGTCGCTATCGCATCGTCGCCTTGAGGTTTACCTCAAAGTTGAAGTCCCGTGTCCAGAGTACAAATTTTGACAATCCTCACAGTGTGTCACTTCAATCTCGTCCCCACATCACCCACCAAATCCCCAGATCACCACCGGCGGGGGAAGAAGCAGCAGGAAGGAGCGCCATGCACCGCGGCGCTCTCTTCGTGGCGCGCAGCGGCCTCCGCGCGTCATGGGCGCCGCCAACGACCCGCCTCTTCTTCTCGGGCCCTTCCCCTGCGTTCCGGTCGGCTCTGGCGATCTCCAGCCGCGCTCGGGGACCGCCAACCACTCTCCCCGGCAACGTGTTCCACCTCCAGCGACGCCACCAGTACTACCGCTCGGGCGAGTGGACGCGCACCAAGAAGCTGCGCGGCGTGCGGCCCGAGGCGGTGATCGCGAGTCTGATTGCGGCCAACGCCGTGGTAACCATGTTCTGGTACCGCGCGCGGCGGTCGCCGTACGGCCAGCGCTTCATGCTGACGCACTTTACGACGTCGCCGCAGCACTTGGAGACCGGCCGGTTCTACACGCTGCTGACGTGCACGTTCAGCCACGCGGACGTGGGCCACCTGGCGACCAACATGATCGGCCTGTACTTCTTCGGGCACCAGATCTGCGAGGTGCTCGGCAACAAGCGCTTCCTGGGGCTCTACCTCGCCAGTGGCGTGCTCTCGTCGCTTGGCGCCGTGTTGGAGCAAAAGCGCGAGGGCCGCAGCAGCTTCAACCTCGGCGCCAGTGGCGCGGTCAACAGCATCACGGCCTTGAGCGTGCTCTTGTTCCCGCACTCGACGCTGCTCATCTTTGGCATCGTGCCCATGCCCGCCTGGGTCGCCGGCTCGCTCTTCATCTCCAAAGACGCCTACTCGTGGCTCACGGACCGCCGCGACGGCATCGGACACTTTGCGCACCTGAGCGGCGCGTTCTGCGGCGGACTCTACTACGCGTACCTCCGCCGGTCGGGTGCCCTGCGCCGCTTCCGTTAGCTCGGACGCATTGGCATGGAGCGTGGTCGAGCACAGCGAGCGGGTGACAGGAGGACGCCGCGCTGCCAAAGGGGTCGGCGCAGCTTGCATCCGCCTTGTGACTGGACACACCTGACCCAGTTGAAGTGCCACTTGGCCAGCGAAATCCATGTTTTTGCTCTCTTCAACCGAACAAGCTTCCTCCCCCCTTACGTTGTCCCAAAACACACTCATGTTACGCCATGTATTGTTTTCAACAGGTTGATTTGCAAATCCATTTATTGAACTATAGTACAAGTCCTGACACCGTATGCATATACACAGGTTTTTAAACGGTTCAATTGTCCAAATCAAATGACCATCACTCCTCGATCACCTCCCTTCCACACGCTGCTCTAGCTCCATTATTCCCCAACTCGACCGTCGCACCGACACCGGACTCCCTCCTCCCTCCCTCGCTCGCTCTCCCCCTCACGATGCTCTTCTCTGCGCTGGCGACCCGCTCGGCGGCCGTGGCGCGCGCGCACTCGTCTCAGACGCTGCGGCTCGCGCTGTTCAGCGCGCAGGCGGCGGCCAAGAACCCGAGCGTGTTCTTCGACGTGTCGATCGGCGGCAAGGCGGCGGGCCGGCTCGTGTTCGAGCTGCGCGCCGACGTGGTGCCCAAGACGGCCGAGAACTTCCGCCAGCTTTGCACGGGCGAGGCGGGCGTGGGCCAGGCGGGCAAGCCGCTGCACTACAAGGGCTCGGCCTTCCACCGCATCATCCCCAACTTCATGTGCCAGGGCGGAGACTTCACGCGCGGCAATGGAACTGGAGGCGAGAGCATCTACGGTGCCAAGTTCCCCGACGAGAACTTCCAGCTGCAGCATGAGGGGGTCGGCGTGCTCTCCATGGCCAACGCCGGGCCCAACACGAACGGCTCGCAGTTCTTCCTCACGACCGTCGACTGCCCGTGGCTCGACGGCGCTCACGTCGTCTTCGGAGAGGTGTGGAGGTGCCTTACTGTCACTGGGACTAGTGGGGGGGTCTAACTTGGTGGTGGTTGTTTCTATGGCAGATCACGGACGGCCACGACGTGCTCAAGGCGATGGAGGAGCAGGGCAGTCCGTCGGGCGCCACGCGGTACGGTCAAGCTGCCCCCTTGGCTGGTCGGCTGGCAGGCTGCTAACTTGCTGCTTGTCTGCAGTGCCGACGTCGTCATTGAGGACTGTGGCGAGGTCACCGAGTAGGTCGAGCTGACGACTGGTAGTGGCCACGGGCTGTAGGTAGACTGTTTTTGGCGTCTGCTACGCCGCCTCGACGGCCAGCTCGCCTATCACAACGCGACCTCCGTGTGCTTCTCCGCCACCCTGAGTCGCTCTGGTATCCAGGGACGAGCACAGTGCGAGCTTGCCGTGCGTTGCGCCGACTGCTTGAGGCGACAGCAGCCGCAGCTTCAACGTCCGCGCGGTGTGAGTGTCGACTGGGAGGACGGCAAGCCGCGTGAGGTCCACCAGCGCCATCCTCCCGTCGTCATCGACCAGCAGAACGAGCTCTTCCTTCTCCATCAGACTCGGCAGCATGACCATGCAGACTGGAGTGTCGAGGGAGAGTGAAGGGCTGTCGATGACGAGCCGATGTACCACCACACGCTCTCGGCAGTCACGGACCTCAAGACACCAGTCGTTTGGCTGTCCGTCCACTTGCTCGCTTGGATTGACCGCTGTGGTGTACAGCACATGGGTTGACGAGTCGGTGGCTCGGAGGAAGAGCGCGACTGGAGGCTGGGTGGAGCATGAGCCGACTCGCCACTCGTCACTTGGCAGCAGCGAGTCTTCCGACAGCATCTTCATGCTCGGGCCCGCGTACACTTTGACCACGTGTGCCATCTGTCCGTCAGCGTACACTACTCGCAGTACGACCAAGAAAGCGGCGTTGGCTCCAGACGTCCGGCCACGCGCTGTCTTTGCGGTGGAACCAGCAACGTCAGCGTCGCTTGGCGTGGTGTTGCGCACACTGATGGACTCTACAGCGATGCTGACTGGGCGTCGAGTCGGTCGGACGGCTTTGGACTCGGACAGCACGATCTCCTGGTACACGACCTCACTCACCGCCTTCTTCGACTGCTTCGCTGGTGTCTTGGACGCGTCTGGCTTGGTCAGGACGCTCGAGTAGTCGATCCAGAACAGTCGGTGGTCCGAAGTCACCGCCAGAGCAGTGGACGACTTCCCGACGAACGCGACTTGAGTCAGCTGCGACCGCGTCTTCGCCTCCCCACTGCTCCATCTTGTCGGCGTCTTGGCTGGGCTCGGACTGCGCAAGCGCTCGCGTTGCTTTAGCGTTCGCAGCGCTCGCATTTGTTCTGATCTGTCGGCTTGTGAGGATGTCGAGTGTCGGTCTAGAGCCAACTGGAAGCTCGCCACGGCCTGTCCAGTGCAGACGTCGACGATCCTCAGTGTGCCGTCGTCGTAGCTGGACAGGACAAGCGGGAGGCTGCTGTGACTGGCGAAGCAGGTACAGTTCGCTGTCGCTTGAGCCGACGCCACGTCAAAGCGGGCGACTTCACGATGGGTGTCAGCCATCCAGGCTCGGAGGTAGCTGCTGTCTGAAGACCGTGAGAGCAGCAACGAGTCCTGAACCGCCCAGCCGACATCCTCTACGCTCATCCCTGCACTTGGTCGATCGTCTAGCTGGTTGTAAGGACGCAGAGGCGGCCTTGATGGAGCTTCGACGCGTCGGAGGACCTTTGGATTGCTGCCAACTGGTGAAGCATCCAAGTCGACGATCAAGACGGTCGCGCTGGAGGTTGTGGCGACTCCCACGCCACGTCGCGAGTCGATCGACAGACTCCGCAGCGCGCCGCCTTGTAAACTGATGGTGTGAGCCAACGACACTCCGCTGCGAGCGACGCGCTGCCAGTCGATCGCAGCGCGAGCCGAGAGCTTGGTGGACTTCATCGGCAGCGCGTGAACGCGCACGACCGCTTGGAGGAGACTCGCCGTGACGATCAGCGACTGCTTGCTCTTGCTGCCGCTCCACTGGACCACCTGGACGCTCGACAGTTGAGTCTGCTTGCCAGTATCACGACGCGACTGTGTGCTGGCATGGACCAGCTGCGTCGTGGCGATGAATGCGCGCTCTTCCAGGTCGAAGAAGCAGCAGTAGCCGTCCTTGGCGATCGCTACAAGGTATTTCTGGTAGCGAGCGTCGTCTTGACTCGTGTCTTTAGAGACCGCGACGCACTGCACGTCCAACGGGAAGCGCTCGACCAGTGAGAGAAGGTTGGCAGCAGTGAACTGGCCGTTGGAGAACACCACGTCAACTTCCTGGAGGCGGGAGCCACGGCCAGTTGTCCGTTGACTGGGATCACCTCGGCTGCCAGGAGAGAAGAGCACGAACGAGTCGCGGGACGTCAATGACAGGATCGTGTCGACTGGGCTTGGCAGTTCAGTGATCTCTTGTGACCAGAGGATGGCGCCGGTCGACAGACTCGCCACGCTGATGAAGTACTGGGACGCGCCGTTGACCGTCGAGGAGAAGCAGAGCAGCTTGTCTTCCGTCTTGGGGCCGCTGGAGAGCGCGATAGCATGGACACAGTCCGTGTCTGGGAGCAGGTGGACTTTCAGTGCTTCAGTATCGCCACAGGAACAGGAGGAATCAGCATTGAGGTCCGCTTCGGTGTGGTCGTGTAGGCAGTGGACGGTGATGTGGTCGTAGCTTGACGATACGGTCGCGACATAGGCCCCACTCGGTGATAGCTGCAGCAGCACAACCTCATGCTCTGCTGCACCCGCTTCCTCTTCACGGACGTCCATGGCAGCAGCCCCGAGGTTCTCGATCCACAACGTCGACCCCATGACGAACACGATCTTCCCCATTGTAGGCGACCACGCAACGTGAGAGGGACTGTACCCTGCGATCAAGTTGACCAGTCGAAGCTCCACGCGCTGGTCGGTCGCCATCTCCAGCACTGACGTGGTCACGACCGATGCTTGTTCTTGGTTCTCCTCGCCGTCGGTTGTACGAGCGATGCTGGCTTCACTTGGAGCCGAGTCGAACACGAGCGAGTCCTTCGCTAGAGTCAAGTGTAGCCGCGGCTTGAGCGACGGGATCGGGATGTCCAGCGACGGCGACATGGCCTCTTCCAGTCGGTCAGTCGGCGATTTGATACTACAGCCAAGCTGCTTGCCCTCCTTCTCAGCTCCAGCCACGCAGTCTTCTTCCTGGTTCGATGCGTCCACAACCCACGCGTTGTTCTCCTTGTCATCATCGCCAACTGGATGTGAAGCTTGCGGTACCAGAACGCTGTCAAGATGGAGCAGCGGGGACGTAGCGCAGTCTCCAAGGAATCGCCAGACGAACGCTGTGCTTGACTCACTGGTCGCGACCAACCGCTTGCCGCCAGAAGCGAAAGCGAGCTGCTTCACTGCGCCGGTCTGGCCCGTGAAGGACTGGAACAAGCGCTCGACCTTGCCGCTCGCGTCCATCTGCCAGACCCGCAGTGAGCCGTCTGCACCGCCAGTAGCCATGTACTTGAGGTTGATTGACGTCGCGATCGCAGTGACGCCGCCTTCTTGGCCGAGGAGAGGCATAGTACGCACAAACTGGCGCGACTTCATGGCGTAGATGTGGAGACGATCGGACTTGGACAGCAGCAGGAGCTGGTCCATACAGAACTCGGCAAGCTTGAGCTCCGTCGCGGAGACTGCAGAGCTCGTGGGTTTCGGTGGCTTGACGGTGCAATGAAGCCGAAGCGAGTCGCACTGAAGCAGCAGAACTCCGCGACAGTCGGCCGCGATAGTCGCGAGGTAGCTGTTGTCTTGAGAGACCGAGAGGCGGCTGGTGTCCGCGTTCAAGTCCACCAACAGCATCTTGACGGGTACGAACTCGCGCTGAGGTGTGACGTTGTACAGACAGAGCTGTTTGCCTTGTCCAGATGAGAAGAGCGACGTTCCGTCCGTCGTGAACTTGAGGTGGACGATCGAGCTCTTGTGCTGCTGGATCTCGGCCACGACAACGTGCGCTGCCTCGGCAGTCCCCGTGTCTTCTTCGCCGCCTGAAAGTTGGCGTACGTCGAAGATCCGGCAGCATCCAGACGCGAAGCCGACCGCCACGATGCCTTGATCAACCGGTGCAGGTTCAATGCAAGTCACTTGGTTGTGCTGGACGTCGAATTCGTAGAGTTGGTCCCCTGACCTCACGTCCCAGATGCGCAGCGTGCCATCCGCCGACCCGGTCATGAGC
The DNA here is from genome assembly GCA_023338065.1 of Phytopythium montanum. Taxonomy (NCBI): domain Eukaryota; phylum Oomycota; class Peronosporomycetes; order Pythiales; family Pythiaceae; genus Phytopythium; species Phytopythium montanum. Next base: position 6,345 of record JAADXY010000359.1, read on the forward strand.
TCATCTTTGCGTCGGCCAATCGCCTCGTCGATCGATGACGCGCACCAAGGCAGCAGAGCCGACGCGATGATCGGCTGAGCGTGAGACCGAAGCACCGTCTTGTACACTTGATTGGAGATGTCGAGCACACCAACAGCGCTGTTACGGCTGCCGACAAGCACCTTCATGCCGTCGGTCGACACGTCGACAGCAGTCACTCCAGCGTCGTGTTGCGCCTCGAGGAAGAAGTCGGAGAAGTCGAGCGGCCAGACCCGCAAGATCCGATCGTCCGAGCCAGTCACGCAGAAGCCTTCGTTGATCACGAGGCAGTTGATGCTCGCGTCATGCAGCTGGTACACGCAGATCACCTCCCGTGTGTCGTAGTCGACCATGAGCAGCGTCCCGACGCTCGACGCCGCGTACACTGGCCGCAGCTTCCGCATGTCGGACGGGAACGACTCGCAGAGCGGATCGAACCCTAGGGCGTTGAACACGGTGCCTCGAGAGTACTCCTTCAAGATGACTGGATGGCCCACGATGTGTCCGCTGCGTGCCACGCGCCAGTAGCGAATGTTCTCGCGGCCGCACGACACGAGACACGGGAACTCGTGCTCGTACGGCGAGAAGGCGATGCTGCTGACCGGGAAGTCGGACGTCTGCCGCGCGATCATGACTACTGCTGCTCGTCTCGAGCGGCTGGTAGTCTTCATACCCGAGGAAGGGCCTCGACGGAGCTCGGAACAGTCCCATACCATGATCTGAGTGCGGCCGTTGTCGTCGAACCCCATGCCACAGAGCAGCAGGCTCTGGCGCTGCGAAGTCTCCGACGAGAAGCACACCGAGTGGACTGCTCGAGCGTGTGCTTTGACGACAACCAGGCACTCTCGAAGCGGGAGACTCCACACGCGGATGGAGCACGGGTTCGAGTCGATCTTGGCTTCCGCCGACGCCAGCAACGAGCCGTCTTCAGTGAGCGCCATGGCGGAGATCAACCCCGAGTGTCCAAGGAGGAACTCCTGGTCTCTCGTCGAGTTGATCATGAGGCTGGAGGCTCCGTCGTCGTCTGGGTTCAAGCTGTCGTTGCTGTCGTCCATTAGCTGCCTGCTAGCACCACGGTCGTCGACGTACCGGATGATGACGGTCGAGTATGAGGCATGCAAGAACGCCGAGCCGTCCGATAGCCACAGTAATGTCTCCGTCGCTCCGCTGGTGAACCCAATGACGCACTCGAGGTCGAGGATCGGGTCTGGCCACTCCTTGTGTGTGAGTGAAGCCACTCGTCGACGGCCTTGAGGCTTGAGCTTTGATGAGGGAGAGCGAATGCTGCTAACAGGTGATGAACTTGCTATCGATGCCTTTGCAGGGCTGCTGCGCGGCTCCGTGAAGATTCCCGCTTGACGAAGGATTTGGTCTGCCTGATGCAATGGATGGCATCAGCAGAGCAACAACGTTAGCCACCAGGTAAGTGATTGGCTGGAAGGAGCGAGCTGCCAACCTTGGAGACGACTTCGTGCCGGTCGCGAAGCATGTTGACGCCTTGCGCAGTCGTGGCTTCTCTCGCACTTCGACTGGCTGACGGGAAGCGACTTGGGCTTGAGGGGACCGGCGAAGCGATCGTCTCTCTCGCACTGGAAGGCGGGCGTACTGTGTTCTCTTTGGCTGAGCTGCGAAGGCGAGTAGGCGAGGGCGAGTCATCTACTGACGGCAGATACTCCCACAAGCAGTCCTCGATCATGAGATGCAGCGCAGGAGGCATGGTCTGGCCGGCCGGATGATACAATTGGGTCAAAGACAAATTCAGCATCTTGCGGTTCACAGATCATTCAACCCAACAGAATGGCAATTTACCTCGGGTGTGAAACGTGTGGACGAGACGATGACGTTGCGGACGTTCAGGTTGGAGCACAGCGTCACTGCCTGCGCATGGAGAATGGTGTGTCAGTCCACGCCAATCACAGCAGTGCGGGCAAGACAAGCAGTCTGACGTACCACGAGGTTGCGGTACTCCTCCCTCGAGTACTGGTTGAACGAGTGGCACTTCAACAACAGCGCCATGTCCAAGACGAGGGTCATCCACTCGGTAGCAGGCCTAGCAACACATCAAGCCAACAAGTGGTTACAGATATGTGAGGGGGCGGAATGGCAGGCAGTACGCTGCTTGTCACGAGACTCGCCTGAGTGGTACACGAAGCACAGCGCCAGTGCTTCGCATCGTTGAGAACATGGTGCTCAGAGTCACCCGCAGCACCGTCTTCTTGTTGGTAGCGTAGTCCAAGTGCATCGTGCACGGCAAGCCGAGCAGCTGGCGGAACTGAGTCAAGTGGACCGCAACGAGGCACCCGCTGTCAGTCAGCAATACACTGGAAGATGCAAAGTCCTCGGCGAGAAGTTCTTGTACCTGAAGACAGACGTATCGCCCAGTCAGCCCCAAGCCTTGGGTCCCTTTCGGCGCACCCCTACACCCAGATAGACGTCGTCAGGACGAGGACAAGTCTCGGAGAACAACAGATAGAGAGGAGTGTGGCATACCTGGGCACTCGGAGGTAGTTGGTGGCTGCCACGCTGCCTCGGATACGGAACACGCTCTTGTGCAGGATCCGGTCCTGCACTTGCTCGACATCGCCGCGCTGCAAGTAACCGACCGCGCGGTGTGTCACGCCGAACTTGAGCACCTCCACGAACGGGTCCTGCCACACTGCATGAATTCATCAGCAGGTCAGAGTCACTTCTTGCATCGAGAATGTATCGAGAAGCACGTACCGGACATGGCGGACGGGGTCCTTGAGGTGCTGCAGTGCTTCTTCTCGTCTTCGTGCTTCGAACTGGTGCTCCTGTGCGCCGCCTCGGCTCTGAGTGACTGATCGCAGCTACTGGTGACCTTTCAACATACGATCGAGACTGGAACCGGTCTGTATTGATCGCGGATCAAGAGACTGGGACGCCCCGCCTCGTCGCCTATAAGCACACACAAAAGAACCAACGAACCAACCTGACATGACTGCGGGCTGCCTCCTGAGACTCACGGCTTCGGTGTCGACGACGAGAGTCCGCTCAGGTACTCCTCCAGCTCGTCAAAGTCGTCCGCGCCGAAGTTCATCACGTCGTCCGCCGACGCATCCGCCTTGGGGGAGAGACCGCCAAGTCCCTCGAGCTCCTTGTCCAGCAGCTCCAGCTGAGGGTCCAGCTTGCCGTCCGACACACCAGCGAGTTCGCCGGAGTACGCGGCGAGGCCGAGCTCCTTCTCCAGCTTCTTCATGTCCTCGAACTCCTGGGCGAGACCGGCCATGGCGTCGTCGTCGCCCACCTTCGTCTCTTCAGCGGCAGCGTTTTCCCGTTCCAAGGCGGCGGCGGCTCCGTCCAGGGATCCAGCAGTGAGCGACTCGAGCTCACTCATCAGCTCCTTGTCCTTCTCCTCGTCCCAGCTTCCACGGCGGTTCACAACCTTGCCGCCGCTCTTCTTCGTGTCTTCTTCCGCGCCAGAGATGCTGAACGAGCTCTGCTTCTGCTCCTTCCGCTTCTCCTGCTCGGCCTTCTGCGCGGCCTCGGCGGCGGCGGCGGCGGCGGCAGCGGCAGCGGCAGCGGCAGCCTCCTCCCTCTTCTTCTGCTGCTCTTCGCGCAGCTTCTGCAAGCGCACCTTTCGGGCCTCAATGTCCACCCAGAACGCTTCGTCGCGGTGCAGCATGTCTTCGTACGCCTGCTTGTCTTCCTGGGTCAACGCCACGCCTTCGCTCTTCGGGACAATGTCTAGCAGGTAGAGTGGCGTCGTTAGTCAGAGCACACCTAACACATCCCGTGGCTTGTACTTGTGATCACGTACCTCCACTCTCAGTGGCGTCGCCTTCCGTCTCAACGTCGGCGAAAATCAAGTCCACGAAAAAGTCCTGGTCGAACCGCGGGTCGCCGCACGCACCATCCAGCTGCGCCTTCGTGAGCCTAACGCATCAGAGCGAACCAAGCGAGTGTCAGTCCCCCATACTGAGAAGAAGGACTCCATCAAGGGCTACTCACCGAAGGATACCTTGGGGAATGTACCCCGTGTGGAACGCGCCACGGAACATAGAGACGCGCTCGCCAGAGTCCGTGAGGTGGCGACACCGCACCAAGATGTCGCCTTGCAGCATGCAGTCGACGTTGAAGGAGACGGACCCGTCGCTCGTGCTGGCCCACTGCACGCCGTTCCCATTCTCCATATCGCGCCACGTCGTCGTGAACACGAGCTTGCCGCCCTTGAACACCTGCAGGTACGGGCAGCAGCCCTCCTCGATTTTCTCCTGCATGTCTTCGCTTGCATCATCCCGAGACGGAGAAGTGCCGCTGGCGTCCGTTGCAGCGGGTTCAGCGCCTTCGGCAGCCTCGCTCGTCTCCTGCTTCACAGGCTCAAGGACGCTTCGGGTGCCGAACACTGGGATGGTGTTGATGATGACGCGACGAAGCAGCAGCGGCGACGAGCGCGGCTTCACCCCGTCCATCACGTTGTTGAAGTACTGGATGTATCTGCGGCAGCGAGTCCCAGTTAGTAGTTGCTGCAGAAGAGTAGCCACACAACAGACAGGACAGCTCACCGTCTCTGCGACGGGATCGTCAGCTTCTCGACCGACGTGTTGCGCTTCTCGGCGACGTACTCGAGACTCTCCATGGCGTTCGGGAACTGGCCGACCCACGCGAGGTAGCAGGCGATCACCGTGCCCGTGCGGCCCTTTCCGGTCAAGCAGTGGATCGCCGCCAGGTTGTGCTCGTCCGCGAGCAGCCAGTTCTCAATGGACGAGCAGATCTTGAACATGAGGCCTGCAGGGGGCGAGTAAGTGAGCTGGGCTTATAGAAGACCAGCCATCGTCTTGTAACCCGAGCGTACCAAGTGGAGGAGCCGGATGACCCGGGAAGTTGAACTCCAGCACCTGGACAATGGGAAATCGACGACGATGCGGTTAGCATTGGCGAGTAGCGACCGGTAAGGACAGGATCATAGTAATTTGCCTGGTTGTCGAAGTACGCGTAGTCGTACGTCTCCTCTGCTCCACGACCAAGCCAATAAGCCACCCAATCAGGTTTCCATAGCCATACAGAGAGAGAGAGAAGTGGTTGGACGTACCGCTGAGGTTCCAGATCATAAAGTGTCCGGCGTGCTTCGAGTTGAGGTACATGGCGACCAGGTCGATGGGGTTGTCGCGCAGCAGCGTGCGGTTCGTGCCCAGGTTCATGCTCGGGAAGCCCATGGCCACGACGCTGTCCGTCACGTACGAGAAGTTGAGCAGCTCGAGGTTCACCTCGCCCGTGGACCGGTCCAGCGCGTAGCTGAGTCGGCGCTGCAACGCGTCCATGTCGGCCGCGTCCATCGCCTTGTTCTTCCAGACCGTGGCCTTAGCCGCGCCTTCACGCGCCGCCACGGACGCCACGCTCTGCGCCTTCTTCATGAATCCCATCATGCTGGTCGCCGCGACGGACGCGGCTGCTGACACCGACTCCGAGTTGATCTTCTCCGAGATGGCGGCCTTGAACGAGCCTGTGCGGTGTTCCTCATGCTTGTCCGGCTGTCCGCTGGCGGTCTCGGGTGGCGGGAACAGCGCTGGAGGCGCAGCAGCCTCCGCGCTCTCGTCCTTGTCGGTCTTGTCGGTCCTGGCAGCTGCATTGGCGTCTGCTGGAGGCACTGGAGGTTCCACCGCGGCGTTAGCGCTAGAGTTGGGAGATGCCGCGCCAGCGAGTGACTCGAGCCGCGACGCGGCTGCGGGGAAGCGCTCCGACAGTTTCTTGAACATCCTGCAAGGTGCACAGCGGGCGTAAGGGACGTGAGGGAAGCTTGGGGGTCGCGCAGTAAGCGCCAAGGTGCTCGCTGCTCTTTCTCACCTTGCCTTGAGCTTGCCTTTCCTGAAAGTGGGGACAGAGAACTTGGCTCCGCAAGGGTCTTGACGTGGACGTATAGCTCTGGCGGGCACGGTAAATCTTCACGGTTCCGCGTTAGTGACCTTGCAACTCTGGTTTCGGTAATGAATCAGGTTATGTCACTATGTCGGGGGAGATGACCCTGCGGAAACTGATCCCGCTCAAGTGGCTTCACAATGGCCATTGACCACCACTGACCGACTCGACTGACCGACTCGACTGACCGACTCGACTCCCCAACGATGAGCTTCATGTGGCGCGTGGACCGCGCCGAGGACCGCGGACGTCTGCTGCGCACCACGCGCGCGGTGAAGGCGGGCGAGTGTGTGCTGCGGGAGAAGCCGTACGGGCTCGTGGCGCTGAACGCCCACCGGTCGGCGCTGTGCGCAGTGTGTCTGCGCGCGGCCGACCCGGACATTTGCTGCGACGACTGTTCTCGCGTGTTCTTCTGCAGCGACACGTGCCGCGACCGGCTGCAGGAGGTGCACGAGCGTGAGTGCTTGGCGCTCGAGGAGGTCGAGCTCGTGGCCAAGAAGACGTCGGTCGAGGTGGATCTCCTGCGCCTACTCATCCGGATCCTGGCTGTCCGACCGTCGGACTCGATGGACCAGGACGTGCGTATCGATGACGACGGCTCGGTGGTAACGACGTTCGTCAAGGTGCGCGAGATGACGCACGCGCTCGACCAGCAGCCGGTGGCGTGGCAGGAGCGCGTGCAAGACGGAGCCGCGAGGATCATGGAGGACCTGCCGGACGAGTGTCACATGCCGGTAGACGACGTGCTTGTGCTCGCGGCGCAGATCAACGAGAACTCGTATGCGCTCGGTGCACTCGATGACCGCCACCTCGTCGCGTCCGTCGGGCTCTTTCCGGTCATGGGGCTCGTCAACCACAGCTGTGCGCCGAACTGTGGCTGGTCGAACGCCGGGGATGGCGCCGTCGCGCTGCATGCACTGCGCGATTTGGCCGAGGGGGAGGAGGTCACGCTGAGCTACATTGACATTGACAAGGAGCGATCGGAGCGCCGGCGTGAGCTGCAGGAGACCAAGCACTTTGCCTGCGCCTGCGAGCGCTGCAGCGAGCCGCTGGAAGAATCTGTCGACCGGTTCCTCGAGGGGTTTGTCTGTCCTCGATGCCCGGCCAAGCAGCAGGCGTTGCTCGTTGCGACGGACGACAAGATCGAGTGCCGGAACTGCCAGTTCGAGCTCCCGCTAGCTCCTGTACAGGCTGCAGTCCGCGGGAGCCGCAACGCGGTGCGCAAGGCCAAGCAGATGCTAAACCAGTTCCAGTATCAAGCGGTGGTCAGCACGCTCTCGGAAGTGCATCAAGGCGTCGTAGTGCTCGGCTCCAAGGTCTTGTTCCACGGCAGCCATTCGGTGGCCATCGCTGCGCGCCGGACGCTCTCGGACGCCCACTTCAAGCTCGGGAACCTCGAGCAGGCGCTTGCATTGCGAGAGCAAGTGGTCTCTGCGCTCCAGCGAGTCAGCGGCCCCGCGCACCTGCCGCTGGCTATTGCTCATTTGGACTACGCGGACACTGCCAGACGGTTGACACGGCTGCTAGCAGCCCCGCTGGCCTCCCATCTCGACCGCGACGGCCTCGAGCGCGCCATGCGGGACTCGTACCGGGAGTTCGAGGCGATCTGCGACGTGTGTCTGCCAGTTGTGCACCTGCTGCGCCAGTTCGCGGCAGCGGCTGCCGAGTTCTGAGCGTAGGCATGACTGGCTTGGGCTCCAGAGCGGCTTGTAACATGAATGCTAGCTGCGTGTGGGCGCGTGGTGGTCGGGGGCCGTCGACTGGAGGCATTGGTAGAGGATGAATCTTGTTGGCGTCCATTGTCGAGGTGGCAATTGACGCGAAATATTCCGTCAATTTTCACGAAAAGTAGAGTCAGATTCACTTGAGTTCATTATGGATCAAAGCAGACGTGGCGATCGCAACGCGAAAATTGGCGCCGCAGAGGGAAAATTGATCCGACAGTATGGCGCAGGCCAGCCGCGAGGCTGAGTTCGGCGACACCCAGACGCCCGAGCGCTTCAACCAGACAGTGAGAGCGCATGACATAGGATACATGCTGGCAGCATTCATGTTGCTCGTGGGCATGGCGGCCGCCTTCAAAAATCACCCGGCACCTGGCAAGTGGCAACTGGCCCGCAGCAAATCGTTTTGCGCAACCACCTGTTTGAAAACCTCTCTAATACAATTCAGTGGCACAACTAATGGTGACAAACGGAGCAAGTGATTCAATTAACCTTCATCAAATCAAATCATGCCATACTGATTGTTATCATGCACCACATTATGTGGGCCGCGGTGCTGGATGCTTCACGCAACCGTCGCGCGACCTCCTTCCGCAAGCCGTCTCTTCACCATCAGCAGCTCCGCATATCCGCGCAGAGGTCGATCGGCCTCGGGCTACCACCTGCTTCCTCCGCCTCCTCCTCTCTCCTCTCTCCTCTCTCTCTCCTGCCGCCCGCCACCGGTTGCCTTCCCGCGTCACTCTCCGTCTCCCCCTCCACCCGCCAGGCCACTCGACCCGGTCAAGCCAAGCAGCAGTCATGGTGGTGCATCGCCGGCCGAACGAGGTGACGGCCGAAGTGCCTGCGGCCGTGTACGCGCTGGACCTGACGCGCGTGAGCGAGCTGCTGCGCATCCCGGAGAGCGAGCTGCTCTGGGGCATCTCGTCCGACCCGACGGCCGCCGACATGCAGGGCGTCATCGTCGACGCCGGCGAGGACGTGCCATTCGAGACGGTCGGACTCGACGAGGACGCCGTGGCCATCGACGTGACGCCGTCGCACGCGCGCGCATTGGCTCAGCGCGCGGCCGGCGGCGGCTCCACGCCCAAGAGCAGTCTCCCGCCACTAGCACCCGGTCCTCGAGCCATCCAAGGCAGTCGTACGCCTACAATGGGAGCTTTAACCCCAAGCCGACGGCCAAGCGTCCGCCAAGTACTCATCACTGCTGCGGTCCGTCCTGAAAGCCTGGACGACAATAAACTGCCCAAGTGCCTGATCCAACTGGGAGCACAGACCATCATCGGCCACATCTTGACGCAACTATACGCCGCGGGAATGGAGCGCGTCGTCATCTCGGTAGCGGCTGGAGGCGGCAAGATCAAGGCGGCCGTCAAGCAGACGCCCTTCTTCGCCAAGATGCAGATCGAGTTCCTGGACTTGGGCCGCGACTATGACGACGGCCACGCGCGGTCGATCCTTGCAGCTCGAGCGCTCTTCCCTAAAGGCCCGTTCCTCATCCATACAGCGGATCACATCTTCGACAAGTCGATCGTGACCAAGATGGCCAAGCTGCCACTGGACGAAGCCGTCGCTTGTGTGCTCGTCGAGACGGACATTGCTGGGCTCTCTGGACTCCCACCGACCGCTGTCCGTGTGCGTATGGGCAAGGAGACGGTCACCAAGATCGGTCGCTCGCTCGAGCGCTTCGACGGCATCGACGCCGGCCTGTTCCTCAGTTCCACGGCCATTTTCGACGCGCTGGAAGACCTGGCGGCCAAGAAGGAGTACTTCTCGCTCGCGGACGCGCTCGACTACTTCACCAAGTTCAACAAGCTCTCGTACCTGCCGACGGCTGGAGAGACGTGGTTCAGCATCGAGACGGAGGAGCAGCTAGCGTACACCAAGGACACGGACGGCACGTCCGTTCTCTCTCCATGGACCGTCTTCCTCGCGTCGACACCACGCGCTGCCGCTACAGGAACGGACGTGGGAGGAGCGACCAAGAACGTCGTGATCGGCGTGTCATCGGCTGACGACTCGTCCCTACGTGTCGCCGGTCGGACGGACGCGTCCAAGCTGTTCAACGGCATCATCGTGGGCGTCAACAACGCCGACTACGTCGATGACGAGGCTTCCGCTGTCGGTGACGGCACGATGGAGTTCGATTCCGAGTCTCGGCCGCTTCTGTCATCCGGTACTCGCCGCTCGACCTTCTTGGGCTCGGCCCGTTCGAGGTTCTCGCATCAGAACTCGTTCATTGAGAAGGGGACGGGAGCCGACGAGCCCTTCGTGCTGTCCTTCCCGGTGGACGACGAGACGTCCAAGACGGTCGAGGACCTCAAGTCGACGCGCCACGCGTACCTGATCGAGATGAGTCCGGACCCGGCAGGCTTCGCCGACCCGTCCGCTGGCTCCGAGTACATGCTGGCCATCCCTGGGCAGCTGTCGAGGCAGAGCTCGTTCATGATGACACCGCGTGGAGTCATGACGCCGACGCCTGTGCACTTGAGGAAGAAGACGATCCTGCCGTCTGACATCACTCAGATCTCGCTCGAGACTCGAGGGTACGACGACAACCTCGAGGTGACGGTCGTGGTCCAGCGTAGCGCGCCATTGATCGGCTACTTGCTGCTGCTCTCGTCGCTCTTCACGGTCTCCTCCGTCGGTGTCGCGCTCGACATGATCGACGGCGCTCCGCCGCTTCTCAAGCTCTTCTGGCGGCAGATGGCGACGTGCTCGACGACGATCCCGCTCGCGCTCCTGGCCGTGTGGCGCAACGGCCCGCCCAATTTCTCGCGCAAACTGGCGCTCACGATGGTCTCTGCTGGCGCCGCCTACGGCTTCTACCTCGGCTCGTACGTTGTCTCGCTCGACCACACGTCTGTCGGCCACGCGACGCTGTTCAACAACGCGCACTCGCTGCTTCTCGTGTTCGTCAAGCTGGCTCAAGGCATCCCGGTCGTCCCGTTCGAAGGCTTCGGCGCCGCGGTTGGCGTCATTGGAGGAGGCATCACGGCCATGGACGCGAGCCACTCGAGCGAGCATGTCGTGTCCCCCACGGCCTACGGAGACATCATCGCGCTCGTCGGCGCGTCTGGCGGCGCGCTGTACTTCACGCTGGCCAAGAAGCTGCGCGCCGAGCTCGACCTGGTCGTCTTCATGTGCTTCTTGACCGCCACGTCGGCCTCGTGTCTGCTCGTCTACATGCTGGTGACTGGCGAGCCGCTGCTGCTGTCGACGGACCCGGTGCACGGCGTCTTCGGGTGGACGAACCCCGTGGCTGACCGCCTCTTTACCGTCTTCTACCTCGTGTTTGTATGCGACCTCGTCGGCACCATGGGCTACATCAGCGTCATGAAGTACTTTGACCCGATCGTCGTGTCCGTCGTCTGCCTCGTCGAGCCGATCGTGGCCACGACGCAAGGCATCATCATGGGCGTCGACGCGATCCCAGGGTGGCCCACGTTCCTCGGCGCATTGCTCGTCATCGGCGGCACCTTCATGGTGCTGTCGACTCAAGCCAAGAAGACGGAGAGCATCGACGCCACGGAGGCAGTGCTGGCCACCAACTCGACGCCCAAGGCGCTGTACTCGACGCGTACTGCTAGACGCCGCAACATGCAGTACGGCTCCAACACATGAGGTACTCGGAGGATGTGATAAGCGTGTGAAGAGCTACGACGACAAAGAGTTTGAGAGTCAAATAGACCGCGTCCACCACAAGTGGACACACCACCTCACATACAAAAGTCAAGCCTTAAATGAAAGAGGTTCGCGAGGTGAGGTAGTCCGCTGGCCGCAGTCGCCTACGTAGTCGCCGGACTCTTAGAGCGCCTCCTTGCCGGTCACGGCGCTGGGTATGGGGACGAGCTCGACGACGACTTTGCCGGTCGCGTGGCCCGCCTCGAGGTACTCGAACGCGGTGTCCGCGCGCTCGAACGGGAAGACCTTGTCGATGACTGGCGCCAGCTTGCCGGTCTCGCTCAGCTGCCGGATCTCGTCCATGACGTCGCCGTTGGCCATCGAGAAGAGGAAGTTGTACGAGATCTGCGCCTGCCGGGCCTTGCGGACCACCGGACTGCTCAGAAAGTCGAGGATGAAGCCGACGAACATGTTGACGCCGACGCCTTGCGCGTTGTTAATGGCCGACATTGACGACCATGTTGGCGTCTCCGAGATCGAGATGACTGATCCGTGGCGAGTGATGCAGCCGAAGCACCGCTTGGACTGGAGGAGGTTCAGTCAGCTCAAGTATAAGGGACGTGTCCGAGAGTACCAAGAGTGCGGGTGCCACCTACCTCAGCGGTGCAGTCGAGCGCAAAGTCGTACTCGGCGAGCTCGCGCTCGAACGACTCGCGCGTGTAGTCGACCACTTCATCTGCAAGTTTGTATGGGTTGTCAGTACCGGAAGCGGTCAGTTATCGGCACTACAAGCCGACGTACTCGCTCCGAGCGCCTTCATCTTGTCGATCTTCTTGGTGCTCGCGGTCGTCGCGACGATCCGCGCCTTGAAGACCGACTTGGCGATCTGAATCGCGACCGACCCGACGCCTCCCGCCCTGTTGTTGACCGGTTAGGCCGTGGTCAATGTACATCGTAGCAGGGGTCGACTGCTAACGTACCCGCCAGTGACGAGCACCTTCTTGTCTTCGGCCAAGTGTCCGGCTCGGAAAGCCGTCAGCGCCGTGAGCGAGGCCAGCGGGAGCGCCGCGGCTTCCACGTGACTGTCGAGGTGATTGCATCAGAACTCCAGGTCTCCGACACGGGTGATAGACGACGAGTCGAACCTCAGATTGCTCGGTTTCTTGCTCAGGAAGCGCTCGTCGACCCTGACAAAGCTGTGGAGGCATCAATTAGTGCTGCCAGTCCGTCAGCATCCATCACTAGCAGGTAGTGGGGCGACGTACTCGGCCAGCGCTCCGTTGTTGTCGTGCGGGAGCATGCCAAACACTTGGTCGCCGACTCGGAACTTGCTCGCGTCTTGTCCGCTGGCGACCACGACCCCTGATACGTCATAGCCGATCACGTGGGGCCTGTGGGCAGTCGTTAGCATCGTTAGCTCGGCTCTGAAGTATCATAGACAGCGGTAGAGTGGCTCGGTACACACTCACCAGATCTCGCCGAGCAGCATCTTGAGCACGCCCTGGCGCCGCTTGTAGTCGACCTGGCGGCGTCAAGTAGGCGCAGTTCAGTGTGGGAATTGGTAGCCTATTGGTGCAGAGAAGGCGGGCGTACCGGGTTGAGGCCGACCGCGTGGACTTGGACGACGACGTCGCTTGGGTGACGCAGCTCGGCGTCTGGGAGCTCGCCCATTTGCAGGACGCTCGGCCCGCCGTATCTACGTGGACAGTGGCGAGTTGGAGCGTTAGCAGGGAGTGTGGGGCTGGCAGTGGAGCGGCTGGTTGACGGACTTGGCATAGAACCAGGCGCGCATGCTGCTCGTTGGCTTGGGAGTTGGGAGGAGAGGAGGAGAGGACGGCGGAGTGCTGGAGAGGAGGAAAGAACGGGAATGGACGAGGCGAGGCAGCTAGGAATGCAGGGACCGGGGGCGGCAAGGGGCGGCGGTAGGAAGCAGACGAGGAGGAGGATGGCGGTGGTGGTGGCAGTGGCGCGCGGACAGCGAGAGGAGAGCGCGGAGGTGGCGACAGGAAGCGCACGGGCACTGCCGGTTCCTTGGATGGATTCGCGAATGGGGTCCTTCAATGTGCCGTGGAGCGGAATGATGAACGATTCTATCATCACTCTGATCAGGAATGATGTTTTAGCGTCATTCCTTTGTTGATAGGAAATAGACTTGCGGAAACTATAAAATAAACATTACGTGGATGTTTACGTGAAGTAAATGAAAGTAGACAACTCACGCAAACTGGTCAAAATAGTCAGCTCAAACTGGAAAATACTGTAGTCGAGAAACGTACTGTAAGTGCTGCGTTTCCCATCGACCTGAGGTGGACCGCATCCTAAATCACCCCACACTCTCAATTTTGAAAGCATACTTAAACCAAGTCTGAAAGCTGGTGTGATTTACATGAAGGCGCAAGCAAAAGTCAAATCTAAAACTCATATCAAAGTTGTCGCAAGGAAACACTCAAGGTGAGCTCACATTCCACAGAGTATCGGCGTCAATCTCAATGACCAGTGTAGTGCTGACCTCGGCATCGGGAACCAAAGGCATCCCTCTGCTCGCCAGCCTTGGCGGCCACTGCACTGTTTCGGCGTCGTAGTTGGCCATTTAACGCTCTGTGATGGTCGTCCCTCTGGGCATTTAAAAAAATGCACAATCCCGCGTACCTGTTTTTTGTATGTCAGCACACTTGTCATGGGCAGGACACGACTTCTCAAATACTTGTTTAGGCGGGTTTTGACTGCAATTAGCGATGGATAGGAAGAGGCGATACCATCGTAGCTAGCGAAGCCGTAGTCGGAGGTCAGGTCTGGAATCGCCTCATCCAGACGCTTAAGCCCTCGCGCCTCGCCTCGTTCCTCCCTCACCACTCCGGACACATGAGCAGCCATTTCATTCGTTCGTACCTACATCTGCTGCCCGAGCATGTGGACGTGGAGACGTCGCCCCCGTTCTTCGCGAGGGTTACATCAATTCGCGGTGACATCGTCCGCTTTCGCGGACTCGATGGTGTGGTCGGTCGTGTTCCGTATTACAGCATGCCATCAACCACGCGTTCTACCCAGGCGGGCACCATTGGCTAGTGTTAGAGACCATCGGCTCGTCGTTCTATCGCCTGCTGACCAACGTGTCAACAATGTCCCCCCCCCCCACACACACACAATAGCGCCAGACCACCTCTGCTCAGACCGTCGGACATCGATGGGGTTCTATTCGACCCTATCATCGATGACGATGACACGCCGCAAGGCCCATCCGAAGCTGAAGCTTGTCCGCCATTTGCTCACCGGGTCCAATTAAAGCGCCGTGGCGACGCGAACGATGTGCACCACGGCCCCGATCAAGTACGCCGGGCCAAACGCCGCGCACAAGTCATCGGAGACGGCTCGGCTGTGGACAACGACGCTGAAACTGTGGACAGGCTGGCTGATGACCCTGTCCTCCTTTACCGATCACTGAGCCTTCGACGCCAACAGCAGCAATTGCCGGTCGTCGGCGACTCCGACACCACTCCGACCTGAAGAACCGCCCTGGATTACGTCCAACAGCAAGAAGCCGGCCGAAGGAACAACAAGTACACGTTCGCCCCTCGGACGGAGCAGCAACGAGATCACCGCCGTGCAACATCGAGGTAAGTCCCCCACTGCCTTCGTTCAAGGTTTAATCCGTGCCAGGTCCGTGCGCTTCAAGCCACTCCCCGGTGTGTTGACGCGCCTGTACGACTTCCAGTTCGGCACCATGGGTCTGTCAATCATGCACCTCGTGACACTCCAGCGGTCCGAGAGGCTCGCGTGGTTCACGTCTGGCGCAGCCAACTTCTCCAACTTCTCTGATTCGGATGACTTCGTCGCCGCCAAACCAGCCTCGGACATCACGGGCGTGATTGACACAACACGCGTACTCGTCATGTACTCTCTCGAGTACTGCTCTGCTGACGTCTCGGAGCTGGGGGTGTCTTACGAGAAAGGGGGGATTTAGGAGATAGCGGATGCGGTAGGGTAAAAGATCACCATGGAGAATGTTGCTTGTTGGGGGTGATGCAGCCACAAGTAGCCCAAAAAGAGTTCCAGCCGAAATTCCAAAAAGCGTTCCTTGACTACTCCAAAATATAATGATAGCTAGTCGTCGCGCGATCATTGCATCCAGCGATCGAATGGGGACGCCGTCTGTCGGGCGATGATTGACCGCAGCTGAACTTCCCTTCGACGCGCTGTGTGCGAGAGACACGATCGAATACTACACACCAGCACATGTCTGCTCAGACCCTAGCGGCTTGCGCCTGGACGTCATGCTGCGATTGAACGAGAACGCCAACTTTGAGTAACCCCATATTTGTCGACAATGGCGACATCCTTCAGCACACGTTGCTGGTACGTCGGAAGATGAACAAGGAGGGCGGAAAAGTCGTTGGAGCACTGTGGCGGAAGACACGAACGTTTGAGCTGGTGACCAGCGCCATCGACGGCCCTCTGCAGTCGGCGCAGCATGCCAAAGTTCTGCGAACGTTGTTTACGACTCATACGCGGCCGTGCTCTACGATGCCATCGTAGGATAAGCCAGCTTGACCACCACGAACAGGACGAGCGTTGCCGAGAGCTTGCGAGCCACAGTAGTAACAACCCAGACGCCGGAAGCCGTCACGATGTTTGAAACCCATGCTGAAACGCCAGCCGCTCGGGCTCCAAATCCCTCGAACGCACACCAAGGCGAGAGTCAACCACGAGACGTTGCACCATCAATGGTCGTGGTAGGTGCCGGCGCTGATGACCTGGGCGTCATAAAGCGCCAGCCGACGGCCGAGGAAACCGAAAAGGTCATGAAGGGCTTTGCTAGTGTCCGCACGCGCCGAGAAGTAGAGAGAGATGGCCTCCAACGCGAGCGCAAGGCGAACACGTGGCATGTGCCGCGCTCGAGGAAGCGCTGCTACAGCAAGAAGCGAGCAGTCGTCCGCGACAGCAACAACGTGTACCACGTGCGCACACGCAAGGCCTAATCCATCGGGGAATTCATCCAGCATCCCGCCATCGCCGCGAAGATCAAAGCGCTGCGCGAGCGCCGCCCTGTGTTTGTGGCATTGAGTTTGGAGGACACCCGAACTGCCGACGCACGCGCTGCGCAACGGCCAGATGACGTGAGGTACCTGGTCGAGCCGCTGAATCCGGACGGCATCTGCTTCCCGGCAGTGTCCGACTACGACAAGTGCATCTGCCAGGGTGACTGCTTCTTTGGCGTGTGCCTCAACTCGGTCTCGGCGATATACTGCACGCTAGACGTCTTCAACCTCGGCGGCAACAGGAACAACGCGCTGATGCTGCGCGGAAACCTTCGGCATTTCGAGACCGATGACCCAGGACTCGGCGTCTACACGTCCACGCCAATGGATACCGGGGACATTGTCGGAGAGTACTGCGGGCAGCTCGATGCAGTGGAGGGGGTTCGTCCGGGTGAGGAGCCTACACAGGTGAAGAGCAACAGCGGGTACACGATGATGTTCAACGAGCAGTCGGACAAAGGCTTGTTTGTCTACATTGAGCCCGCGACTCGCGGGGTCATTGTGCGCTTCGTAAACCACACTTGTGCGCCAAATGCACCCTTCCTCGATGTGGCAACGGTACGAGCGCCAAGGTCCTCGTCATCCTGACAGATTCGGTGCGCCGGCGCCGAGATCACGGTCAGCTTCGGGAAGGAGCTCTGGTTTGCGTGCAAGTGCGAGGCGTGCAAGGACAGGTGGCAGAACGCAGACTAGACCAGTAGCCCGGGCCTGTAACCGGGCGTGCTCTCGGTTACTTAGGCTTACACTAGCGCTGACTATCGAGGAAGCGTTACGTAAATACTGTGTGGATTACCGCACAGTATTGTAAATAAAGCGAAGTCTGAGCTTTGTTGAAAAATGAGAACTGAATTGAATGGTGTTTAGCGCGCGTCGGCCACGCCGGACGCGCGCAAGGTCCTAACCTCTATCCTTTTATGCATGCATTCTCAGAGGTCCCCGACGGGTGGACGTACCAAGACTTATGAGTACGGTTCGATTGTACTCAATGGGTTCAGCGGCGTACCCCGGGTACGCCAAGTGTACCCCGTTACAGGGCCAGTCATTGCTGACGCTGGTGGATGCTGAGCCCCGGCCGCTCGTACGCACCATTGGGTCGATGCAATAGGTGGTTGTTTGATAAAGCACGGACATGTTACTCGGTCTGTAAGAGATGCTGGGCTAGTCTGAACAAATTCCTTCAATCGAATAGCGTTCGTCTATTTTCGTTGACGTGTCAGTGGAAGCAGCCAGCACCCGCAGGCAAAATTGAAGGCGCTGGGCACTGAAACGTGGAGACCAAGAACGACAGATGCACACCTGACCATTTCCTTGTACGACCAGGTCGCACTGAGCAAGATGAGGGCCGTCGTGCAAGTCTCCCGCAGCTTCGACATCTATGTGCGCAAATCTTTATAGGCAAAGAGCCGATTTGTGAAGATCCGCAAGCAAGAACAGCCGGGGTGCAAGGCGTGGCTCCAAGTTGGCTGTCAGGCTTGCTGGATCAGTTCGCACGCAATGTTGACGAGATTTGTCGAGCTCAAGCCCACCGTCTAGAATTTCTTCGCCTATCTGGACAAACCTACGAGGAAGCAGGAGTTCGGGTGGATCCAGCAACAACAGCCGACCCAGGAGCATTGGTTCGCTGTCCTGGTTTTGTTGTTGGACCCGTTCGCTGCTGTCACATTGCACCTTAGTGGGAGCCGATACCCGACGTTGGTCGCGGCTGTTCCTGCGCTTCGCTACATTCAGACCGACCTCATGAACAGCACCTGTTCTATCAGACGATCAGCTTGGCGAAGAGCAAGTTCGATGTTGCACCAGTCGCCGAGTTGGTGAAGAGCGTGCAGATCGCACTGCTTCGGCTGTTCCGTGACAGGTTCGCCTTTCAAGACGTTCAGCTTCCGTGGGCGGCGTACTTGGACCCGCGGTTCTCGGAGATGACCCATCTCGTGCTAGACAAGCGTGCGAGCGCTCATCAGCACCTCATCAACAATGCTGTCGGCGTCGCGGCGAGCCAGACTCTTACCAATTCCATCAGTGAACTCCAACCATCAACGGACCCGCAGATACTGTCGCCAGTGAAGACCATGCCGAGGCTTATGTCAACCATGTATGGCGGGAAGGCAAGGTCAAAGCCGGCCTCCGTTCCGGCGAGCGGGTCACTGAGCAGAAGCTACGGATGCGGGGCGAGTCGGAGCTCGTGCTGTACCTCAAAGATGCAGAGCACGTCGCCGCCAAGCAGGATCCGCTAGACTGGTGACGTGTTAGCGCGCTTGAGTATCCCGTTCTTGACGAGTTCGCCAGACAGTGGTTGTGCTCTGTTGCTACGTCAGTTCCGTCTGAGCGCGCTTTCTCACGAGAAGGAAATGTAGTCACAGCAAAACAGTGCGCGCTAACACCCGATACCGTCCGCGATACCATTTTCATCGCTGAGAACAGCTAACCATACAATGACGGCTGAATCTTGCACTGAGTTCCGGCGCACAGTCGCTCGACAGCTCTCACATTCGCTATTTTATTGATCTCACGATATCTAGATATGCTTGCCCTAATCGAAGGAATGCAGGGGCTGTTAGGTGGAGGAGATTGTGGTAAAGTGGGCCCCAGTTTCTGCGGAACTTCTCCGGGCGACAGAGGGATGGGAGACGACAACTAAGAACCGGAGGCTAACGGTACGATCGGGCAAGTCGACAAATGGTAGTGGAGATCGAGGCCGCCGGACGAGGATCAAGGGCGAGGCGTCACCACCAGTGGATCGGGCAGGCTACGAGGTGGCCATCGACACCCAGCACGTGGTGCCGTGGCGGCGGAATCATCGTGAATGTCCAACAAGTGCCGCAGAACTCCACCAAAGCAGGGTACATCTCGGATCCAGGGATTAGCCGGCCAGCTGGAAGGGTGAGTGAGAGCGAGGAGCACGAGACGTCAGGCGGAGTGCGACATCGGATCATCGGACCTCGGATCCCTGTATCTTCGATCTTGGATCCGTGGATCTTTGATCTTCAACCGGAGTTTGACGTTGACGAAACACTTCGTCGTCACTTCGCGGCCAAGAGAGACACGGATTAATCAAGCGGGAGCCCAAGGAAACGCAAGGCGAGGATAAGGGGCGCAGAGGGCAGGAAGGGCATGGAGCGAAGCATAGGGCAGAGAGCATAGGAAAGTGAACTTCGGAATCCACCTTCTTCTACACAAGTCAAGCCTTCGATCTTGTCGTCCAGGAGAGGGACCTTCGATTCCCCCCCCCCCCCCCCCCCCCC
>JAADXY010000360.1:0-25831 GCA_023338065.1 Phytopythium montanum
CTCGGAGCGTGCGCTCCGACGGCACGGTGCTCGGCGTTGTCCGCAGTGTAAACCACGTCGCGCATCGAAGTCCGTCCTGCGGTTGCCCTTGATGCAGGAGCGCATCTCGGACGCCGCGACCGAGCATGTCCTCGAGTTGCCGGCGTCGTTGAGGAGGGAGCCTTGACAAGAGGGGCTGGTCGTCATGGACCCGACCTTGCGCCACGAGCGTGATGACCGACAGGAGGACGCCGCCGAGGTTGGCGAGCGAGCACGAGTTCAGCTCAGACAGCTGGCGGGAGATGTCGTCGGCAGTCATCTCTACGTCTGCCGCCCGCATGCGCGCCAGCAAGTTTCACTCAAGCCGCCACTCGAGGACTTTGAGGTGCCGCCTCGCTAGTGAGAGCTTGCGCTCGTCGACGATGTGCACGAAGAGGACGACGCGCATCTGGCGGGCAACGGCCTGAAGGCGGCGGGCGAGCACTGACCAACCGCGCGATCGAGCTCGAGGTGGAGTTGGAGACCTGTCGACGTGACCCCGAGCTACAGACGTAGTGGATCCCAAGGCCGGGCTTCTCCGCGCGCGCTTGGATGGGTTGTCGGCGTCCGGCGGCCGGCCGCGCTTGCTTGCTTCCATCGTTGGAGATTCGTGAATGCCGCAAGCAAACGAGAAACCAGAGACCTACCGACGCCGCGTTACTGCGAGTTGGTACGCCATTGCGCGTCTCTGCTGCAGAAGATGGCGTACATGTTCGACACTATCACCCATCATTACGGACGTGAGAGGAGCCGATTACGATCCCGAATCGCATGACCTTGCGAGGCGAGGGAACTCATGCAGCTTCTCCCTCCGTCGACCACGCCTGAACGAGCTCGGGCGATTGCAGGGCGTCGCGTGGACCGTGATCCTCGACAAGAGGCGTCGAGTCCGATAACGGGCCGGCGCAAATGTAAATTTTACAGTACAGCCATTTTGACTTGGCAACAGAACTTTGGTGCTGCTGTCACAATGATGTCGCGCGAAGGTCGCACTAAGCTCGGCGATGGAGCACACACTGCTGTCATCCACGCTTGGTCAGGTTCCTCGGCGCAGGTCGTCATGGCGCGGGGCGGCTCGTCGCCGCACTGGCGCGACCCGATGCACTACGCGTTCCTGGCGGCGGCGCTGACGGCGCGCGGGGCGACGCTGTGCGTGCGTCACTGCGGCGTGGGCTTCGTGGCGCTCGGCATGGGTGCGATCCGCGTGACTGGAGTGTCTGCTGTTCTCCTTCTTTTGCTGACTCCGCGCCTTGCTCGGCAGCGCTCATTGCCGTCGTTGGCGCGCTGTTCATGCACGTCGTCGTCCCCGTCGTGGCCGACACGGCGCTGCAGGTGCCTCCAGTGTCTGTCTGCGCCAAGACATCGCGTTATCTCCGCACTAACAGCTTGTGTTTCCCTTCAGCTGGTGGCACACGTGACGGTCTCCTTGTTCCTGCTGTTCAACATCTACTTCAACTACGCGCTGTGCATCGCCACAGACCCGGTACGCCCAACCAGTTGCTCACACAGATACCCACCTCCTCGACTTATCAGGAGGATGCGATTGATCCATCCTGTCTAGGGAACGATCGAGCCCAAGCAATACTCGAGCATGTCGGAAGAGGAGGACAGCGACGCTAGTGACGCTATCGACGACGCTAGTGAAGACGAAGCCGGGCAAGAGGAGGACGGAGACGATGAGCAAACCAGTGAACTACTGCCCCGCATCCGGACGAGCGCGGTCATGGCTCCCGTGAGCCTGGCGGACCCGCAGAGCATCCACGTGACCATGCAGCGCCGCCTGTACAGCGTCGGCGCGACCGGCTCGACCACGTACTGCCGGCGCTGCCGCATCTTCCGGCCAGTGCGCGCGCACCACTGCTCGGTGTGCGACCGGTGCATCGACCAGATGGACCACCACTGCCCGTGGATCAACAACTGCGTCGGCCGGTACAACTACCGCGTAGGTTCCTTGGGATGGCCTGCTGAGACTGTTGTCGGTTGAGACTGACGCGTTGTTGAGCGCAGTACTTTGTCTGCTTCCTCATTTGGCTCGGCGCTGGCTGCTACTACGCGGTGCTGACAGCGTTCACGCCCGCGTACGGCGAGCTCAGTCGGACGCAGTACACAAAGGTACCGGACGCCGAGTGGAGGGTGCGGTGCGTGAGGCAATAGCTGAGAGGTTGCAATGCGCTCTGTGTGCTAGCTGGTCAACTTAGCGGCAGGACCGCCGCTGCGCTGGCTGCACATCGACCCTGTGGCGCTCCTGCAGTTCGCGTTCGGCGTCTCTTGCTCGGCCGGACTCGCCGTCTCGATACTTGGCGGCTGGCACGTGTACCTGATCGCCACCGCGCAGGTCAGTCCAACCAGCACTACCATCCACTACACTACGGCACTAACCTCCTTGATGAAGACGTCAGTCGAGCTGCAGATCAACCGGTCACCTCGGAACCGCCGACTGCACGGTGGCTGCGTCGTCAGCCCGTACACTACCGGCACGGTCCACGGTAACTGGGAGCTCGTGTTCGGCAAGTGCCGATACAAACTGCTGTCTCTACTGCCGAGCACTCAGCTGCCGCCTGGCATCCGGAGATCCAAAGCCGCGCGTTCACTGTCCAAGGTCGCGGCTGCAGCAACTAGGAGCGGGGCAGCAAGTGAGGGCAGCTCCTCTGTCGAAGAGATCGTATGAAGACCTAGATGTGAGCTCATTAGATCAACAGAATGGGCTCAACACAAGCCTGCCAAGACCCGCCGCTTTGCTCATTGACTGACCGCTGTGATGGCCTCTAACTCGACCGTGAGAACGTGTAGATGCAGTACACGTCGCTCATCTCGTTGAAGTGCAGCGTGAAGAGCTCGGCCGCGGCCTCGTTGTTGACCAGCGGGTTCCCCTTGTACGCGTCGGGCACGACGGCGACGTGGCACTCGAACCCTCTCGCCTGCATGGCGTCCCTGAACTCGACCAGCGAGTGCCGCGCCTGCGACGCCACGTGGACGAACTTGCCCGTCGGCGACAGCAGTCCGTCCACTGCGCTGACGAGTACGGGCACGATGTCTTGATGGTACACGAGGTCCGACCCGAAGAGCAGGTCGAACGAGGCAGGGCCGCTCTCGGTTGCTCCATCAACCGGCTGCTTGGCCGGCCACGTGTCTGGCCTCGCCCAGTCGATCGCCGCGACTTCAACCGCCTGCTCGACCGCGAGCTGGCCCTGCTGCTGCTCAAGGCGAGAGCGGATCGCCTTGCAGTCGGCCTTATGGTTCTTCCACGCCTTCTTCTGGCACTCGCGCGAGCAGTACGACACGGACCGGCACCCGCCACACTTCATCAGCTTGCCTTCCGGGTTGTCGGGAGTGAACCGCTGGACCGCTCCACACCGCGCGCAGCCCTCGACCTGCTCCTCTTCCGGCTCGGCGCTCTTCTCCTCCCGCTCCGAGCGTCCGCGCTGCAACTTCTGCCACGCCGCCTTGACCTCCTTGTTCAGCTTGACGTTGTGCTCGAGGTTGCGGATGGTGTGGGCGAACAGGTCCGAGAGCACGATGCGCGTCGCGTTCGTGTACAGGAACGACGCGATGCCGCTGACGCCGCAGCCAGAGCCGAGCTCGCACACCTGCTTGCCGTCAAACTCGTGCCGGTGGTCGATGATCCAGCGACTCAGGATCAGCGCGGCAGACCAGATCGAGACGCCCGTGATGTCTTCCTCCGCCGTCGTGCCGAACGCGTCGCGGCTCCAGTCCAGCGCGAGCTCGCGCGCCTTGAGCGTCGGCAACGACGCGTCAAAGCTGAACTCGAGCGTCGTCTCCTGGATGATCCGGGGCGAGTCGCTGCCGCTGCCGTCCTCCTCGTCCTCCTCGCGGATCGTCGCCTTGTCCATCCCCGAGCCGGCCGCGAGCCGCTCCTCCGTCGCCGAGTCATGTTCCAGCAGCGCGCTGACTGCAAGGCATCACCTCACAACATGTTAGGCGCTAGTAGTGGAGCACAGGGCAGTCGAGAGGGCGAAACGCACGGATCTCCGGGTCCTCGCACTGGAACGCCTCGGTGATACAGCCGCGGCCGAAGCCGTTCTGCGCCAGCACGTCAATGTCCGGGATGCCGTCGAGCAGCAGCTTGACGATCGACAGGTGCTTGTTCTGCACGGCCCAGTCTGCTCCGCAAGCAGAACGTCGAGCCGGGTCAGCGCAACCAACCGATAATACCACAGGAAATTGGCTCTGAATCATCGTACGCAATGGGGTGTTGCCGCTCGCATTGGCCAGATGTTTGGCGCCGTTGGTGATCAGCTCCGCGACGCACTCGGCGTGTCCGTTCGCGCATGCTGCGCACGCCACACGCGCCACACGTCAACATTAGTCCTGTCCACCGCCCCGAACTTGTCCACCACCACCTCGGCAGTCGCACCCATATGCAGCGGCGTGTTCAGCGTGCCCTCCTGCATAAAGTTGACCAGCGCGTCCCTGGCGTCGCCTCCCACGCCCTGCAATGCCTCCCGCAGCGCGCCCACGTCGCCGAAGCGCGCGCTCGTGAGCGCCGCGTCCGCCATGCTCCTCGTTGCCGCTGCTCGAGTGGCAGGCAACCTGCGCACCAAAAGTGATGGTGCTCGCCATCGGATGGCTCTTTTCGACAGCGTGATCCGATTGGATAAAAATGAACATGGCTGTCAAATCAGACGACGAGCCAACAAGGCAACGTGTTGCACCTCCACAGTCGTCTTCAGTATCGGAATCGCCACGCGAGCAACACGTCTTCAACCGAGACAGGTCATGCGGCGCGGCGCCTTCACCCTGCTACTGCTGCTGCTACTGCTTCCAAGCTCGAGCCTTCTTCTTTGTGCGGATGCGGCGGCGCTGAGCGCTGAGCAGCGGGAGGAGTGGCGGCGCGCGGTCGTCGATCAGTTCCTGGACGAGCGGCGCGCGATGGAGCCGCTGTGTCTGTACACATTCGACGAGCCACTGGACGACGTGCGCCAGTCACTGGACGTGGCGGACACGCAGGTGGCGCACATTCGCGGCCATCTGCCTGAGAAATGTCCGTTCGGGGACCTGCACGCGGACCCGGCGCTCGTCTCGAGCCTGAACACGAACAAGAGCTTCTTCCAGCTAGGCGTACACCTGGATCCAGACCCGGACAACGACCCCCTGCGTGTCCAGATGGCGTCGGCAGAGGTTGTGTCTGCGCGCGAGTTCTTCGTCCAGCACGCCACGACCACCGACAGTAGGGTCGGCTCGAACCCATTCGTGCAACTGATGGCGAGGTACATGTCGGTGCTCGGCAAGAAGGTCCGATCCAACGGCGTCAGCTTCGAGATGACGTTGCGTCGGCGCGCCAAGCGGAATCAGACCATGTCGCTGTTTGGAATCCTGAACGGCCTCGACGCTTGCACGGACGCTGGCTTCCGCCTGGACGTGACGGTCAACCAGACACTGAGGTTCACCTACAGCCTGCCAGTGTCGACGGATGAGGGGCCCACGTGCCTGATGCAGAGCTTCTCAAGCCACTTGCCGGGCGATGCAACATGCACGCTGCCTCCAATGGAAGACCTCCCCGAGAACACTCCACCGGTCTACATCATGGTCGCGTTCAGTCCGAGCGAGGAACTCAGGAAGTGGAACGGCGCGTACTACCTCAGCTACATCGACGCCACGACCCACGAGCGTGTCGACTGCAATGTGAAGCACGAGATGGAACTGCCCGAGGACGTGATGCTAGATGATGAAGACATCGAGGGCAGCTACCGCCTCTACCTCGGGAACCACCCGCGCAACTTGAGCTCGCCACGGCCGCGCTTGTATTCCCCAAAGGCGCGCGAGTTCCGCCAGTATGGCGGAGAATGGGACAACGAGAATGCGACGACGCGGCTGCGTGAAGCTCTACGGACCAAGCTGATGCAACTCCGAGGACCCGAGATGCCGAACGCGATGCGGATCTTGAAGCCCGGCAGGTCGTACGCAATCAACATCGGCAAGTTCACGTTCCCGCCGATCAGCGAAGACACCCCGTTCGCGGCAATCCGAGAGCAGATCGAGATCGTCAAGATGAAGCATGGCGACGCGATCATCGAGCACCTGATGGACTCTTTGAAGAAGATGGTGGACAAGGACGAGGAGAAGAAGGCGAGCGCGAAGAACTCGCAGCCGTCATTACTCGGCAGACCGTCCGGGTCCACGGGAATGCAGCAAAGTAAAGAAGATGGTGGCCAAGCGAGCGAAGACGCATCGACGTTTATGCAGACCAATGGAGAGGAGGCCACAACCGACGAGGACGAGGAGAAGACGGACAGCACGGAGGACTCGAAGCCGTCGTTGACCTCCAAGCTCTCTGGCTTCTTGGGAATGGGGAAACGCGAAGAAAAGGCCCAAAAACGTGAAGCTTTAGTGAAGCTCATGAAGACCAACGAAGAGGGGGCCACGTTCGACATCTTCCACTTCGCCATCTACGACAATGTGCCGACTGACAAGCGCTTCCGGCGTCTGCTGTGGAACAACAAGGAGCAGCCATTCCGGGCTTCCCCTTTCCACCACTTCCCAGCTCCAGAGTACAAGCAGACCATCGAAGAGGACGAGGAGAAGCTGCTCAGTCTCACTCAACTGCACTCCGTGTTCAACGACGTCCGCTTGGAGCTACTTTCACTCCCAGAGACCGGAAAGCTGCTTTTGTTCCCGAACAAGTCACACCTGCGTGAGGACAACAGGGCGGCGTTCTCGCGATTGCCGCTGGAGTATCAGCGACTCGTCTACTACGTTCCTGACGCTGACAGTAACAACGGGAAACCGTGGAGTGGATCGTTCAAGGCGGAACCTTACGGGACCATTCGCTACCGGATCATGGAGAGCGTCGCCAGCAGAAAAGTGGACGCCAAACAGAGGAATGCGTCGCTGGACGTGTTTGTGGACGAGAAGAACGACCCACCGAAGCCGCGAGTGCCCGTCCTCAACATCAGCGTCACGCCCAACATTCCCATCACTCTCGTTCTCGATGGGGACGACCCTGACGGCGTCAAGTTGCAAGACACCCTGTCAGAGAAGGCGATCGACGCCAAAGACGCAAGCCTGTTAGACAAGTCACTCTCCGTGTTGGCGGGATTTGTGCAAGCCAAAAATCCACTGGCTCAGCCGCAGATCCTCCAGATCTCGCAGTTCCCGCGGTTCGGAACTCTGTTCGACATCAGCCTCTGCGACTGGCAGACTGCGTACAAGATCTCGGATGCGACTGCGCTGCAAGACTGCCAGATTGAGGCGAGTCCAAACGCGACGTTCCCAACAAATCTTGTGTACGTCTACCGCGGTTGGGGGCGAGAGACTTCGACAGCTCCAGACGCAAAGCCTCTCCGCAACAACAGCGACGGCTCTCCACTCGATTGGATGGAGTACCGGCTCAGCGACGGGGACAAGTCCGTCTTCTCCGACATGGCAACGATCAACTTCTTCGCTGCATCGGTCCAAAACAAGTCCGAAAAAGCGTTTGGGAGCACATCAACGGAGATGAAGACCGCGAAGATCGTCAACATCAGTGAAGACTCGCTCGCGGTCATCACACTGGCAGAAGTCGAGCCACTCGGCGGAGCGCTGAGCCCCAAGACACGATACGAGCTGACAACTCTCCCAGCGCACGGATCGCTCTTCCAGTACATCGACTCGAGGCTGCTGGGTTCAGACGATCGGAGCACCGCAAACAGCAGCCTCGTGAACGGAGTGTTCGTGCTTCAAGATGCGTATGCTGTCGGCTCCCGCATCTCGAGCCCTCGACAACTGGTTGTGGACCCGTTGGGGCGACTGATCTACGTTCCCGAACGGAACTACTTCAACGCCGAAGCGAATACTCCGTACAGAGGAGAAACGCTGCCGCTCGACTCTCTCGAGTACAAAGTGCTCGGGGTCGCTCGGTCCGACAACTTCTCGCTGGACGCATTCGCTGGCCACGACGAGAGTGCGATCGAGCTAGCCGACCCGCGGCACGTCCGAGCTGTCAAGATGCGAGTGGTGAGTCAGCCAGATCCGATTGCGATCCTGCCACCGTATGTCGTCAAGACCTCCATGGACCAAGGAGAAGCCGTGCCAGTTCCCCTATCGTTCGAAGACCCCGACGGCTCCTTCAAAGACGGACGATATGATGTGGTGCTCGAGGCAGACAAGAAAGCCATCGTGATTGAGCTCCCGCAGCAGATCGGCGAGAACGACGCCATTGCGGAATGCGACTACGACCGGCCGTGCTTCCTCGAACGAAACATCAGCGGCTCGAAGCCTCCTCATCACATGAACGACAGCGTGCTGACGTACATCGTGGACGACTACCTCCCGTTCACCCACATCGTTCATGTGTCGGGGACCTACGAAGCGATGCGCAGTGCGTTGTCAGGTCTCGTCGTGCGGGATACCGACAAGTTTGGGTGGGAGAAAGCGCACACGGTGCTTTTCACCTTCACGATCAAGCGGGCGAACGTGACCGCCAATCGCCGGGCAAGCGAGACCATCCGAGTCGCGTTCGCAGCTCGTAAGCCAAAGCCCAAGATGCGAGGCATCATCCGACGCCTGACGCGGAGAATCACGCAGTGGCTATGGACCGGCGGGTTCATCGCGCTGTTCGTCATCGTCACGCAGAATTTGCCGTGCTGTGCCACAGGATTCTGCTGCTGCCTCCGCTCCAAAGCTCGGCGCAAGCAGCGCAAGCGGTTCGAGGAGAAGCGGCGCGAATTCCAGGACCGAGTGGCTCAAAACGACTACGAGTACTCGTTGCTGATCGTGGAGCTTGCGGACGTGATCCTTCAGCCTGATCTGCTCGTGGCGATCAGCCTCCTGCGAAGTACTGAGCCTGGCCGTGCCCCCACGCGGTGCAGACTGGAGCAAGTGCTGTGTCTCAACAGCGTGCTGCCCGTGCTCGAAAGCGAGCGACAAGGCACACGGTTCGTGTTCGCGCTCGTCCTTCTCGAGTTCCAACAAGCGAGCGAAGAGGTCGGCTTTACCGTGCAAGCCTTCGACGAGCGCTCGTTCCTCGAGTACCCGAGCGTCGCAAGCCTAGCGCTGTCGGTATTTTGCCGAATGCTGGGCAGTCGATGGCTTTCAGACACGTTGGAGCAGCCGCCGACTGCGAGCGAGAACACGAGAGCGGTCGACGCGCTGGACGTCGCCGACGAGGTGCTGGACCAGTTTGCGGCTCGCGCGACGGACCTCCCGGTCGAGATCGTCATCCTGTGCCGAGCAGTGTCCAAGCTGCTGGGATCCGACGAGACGCTCGACAGCCGAGCCAAGGCGCAGTCTCAACTTGCAGCGACGCACCTCGTCTTCTTTGGACACTTTGTCGGCCCAGCGTTGATGCTGGCTGAAGCGAAGCGCTTGTCATCGCACGTGAAAGGCTGCGACGACGGCCGAGACCAGGCTTTGGCGGCGCTCGCGCTCGCGCTGAGTCGGTTACCTGAGCGGTGGACCAGTCGCCACTGCGCTCGAGATACCGAGTGCGCGTTGCATGCGACGGCGATGACTGGGTCAGCCGGCAGCGCTGTCTCCCACTCGTCATCATCAAGCGACTCATTCGAGAGAAGCAGCGCAGGCCGAGACTCGACGCCGTTCGATCGCGTCGAGGAGATTGCAAGGCACTGCTGTCTGCGATACGAAGCCCTGCTGCGCATGATCGCAGTCTCCGACCAAGTGGAGAGCTCGTACACGCCGCCGACCACCGGATATGCAGACAATGAGCTCATGGCGCTGTGCCTAATGAATGTCCACACCTACCTGGACACGCACCTTGGCGTCTTCCGCGAGCAGTTCCGGGTCTTCGTGACTCGCCGGATGTGCGCGTCTGGCCTCCCGCCAGGCACCGTCGAGTCGCTGACGGAGGAAGAGACCCAGGACACGGAGGTGCGCGTCGTGCGCGTCATGCGAGCGCTCGGCTTCCCCATGATGAGCATGCACGCGCTCGTGGAGCACAGCAAGGGTGAGATCCTGTCCGACGCGCTCGTCTGGAGTGGCTTGAGCCTGCGCGAGTGGACCGAGCGCTCGCATGGATTGATCCGCGGTGTCGGCGAAGCACTCGGCGCTCGACGAGGACGACGGCGTCGTGTTCAGCGGAGCGGTGGTGGTGGCGGCAGATGCGAGGAGGAGCCGCCGGCCGAACGTGGCACTCTCCGTCGCCGAGCGTTCTCCCACGCACACTCGCTCGACTCGGTGCACGTCGAGAAGCAGCACCGGCAGCAAGACGAGCACCATGGCGAGCGACAAAGCGATGATGCGATGGTGTTCCTTTGACTCCGACCCCGCTCGCCAATCGACTGAACTGCATCACCACAACGTCGCCAAGCTCTGCTCGTCGTATCCAGACCCTCTCCAAGCGACTCACGCCGTGCATGAACGCCCCAGTGTGGCGTTGTTACCGGCAGACCAAGGGCATTGCCGTCCAAGATACTCGGTATCACTGGCAAAATGCCTTCACTTCAACTTGGTCACCTTTACAACCTTATGTATCGCCTTGAAGAGGCTATAAAATGTGCGAGTCGGCGGATCAGCCAAGTCTCCCTTCACGCCATCACTTCCTCAAGCAAGTCGGCAATCATGAGCAAGCGCACGGTGGTCGAGTGGTCTCCGCACGACGCGTCGCTCTTCGCCGTGGGCGCCGACAACCTGCGGCTGTTCGAGATCTCCACGTCCTCTTCCTCCCCTGCCAGTGATGGCTCCTCCTCTGCCCCAGCGCAAGCCACAACGCAGCGCAAGCGCTCGTCCCGCGTGGTCAAGATCAACGCCAAGGTGACGCAGCTCAAGTGCCTCGAGTGGTACCCGTTCGCGTCCAAGCCGCTGCTGATCGCGGCCGGCACGGGCTCAGGCAAAGTCGTGCTGAGCGACTTCCAGGACTCCCGAGCGCGCACCGGTCGCGAGTTCCTGCCCAAGTACAGCCGTCCGTGCCACGCCGTCGCCTGGAACCGCTCGGCTCCCAACCAACTCGCTGCCGGCTTCGAAAAGGTGCGCAGCGACTTCTGTACGTTAGTGTGGGACCTCAACACGGCCTCGGGAGTCGCTGGCGCCGGATCGAACGGCTCAACCGCGGCCTCAGAAGCAGCAGCAGCAGGCGGAAGTGGCGATGCAATGAACGACGGCGAAGAGAGTGCGATGAACTCGAGGAAGAGTGCCATGTCGAGCGGCGGAAGCACAGGAGGCGTCAGCGTCGGCGTCGGTAGTGGCGGCAGCTTGGCGGCGGCCAGCAGCAAGCCGGCGCACGAGCTGTCCAACTCGGAGGCGACGCTGGCGCTCTCGTGGGTCCCTCTGCAGCCCACGTGCTTGGCGACAGGCACGGGCTTCAAGTGGCTGCGCATCTACGACCTGCGCTCCAAGGCGTCGCCGCTGAGCGTCGTGGCGCACAACAAGGGCGTGCTGGGCGTCGCGTTCGACGAGCACCGGCCGCACATGCTCGCCACCTTCAGCGACAGTCCTCAGGAGACGGTCAAGGTCTGGGATATTCGCCAGCTCGAGGCGTCCACGGGCGCGCTGCTGTCCATCCAGCAGACGAGCAAGAACCTGTCGCAGGTCTCGTGGTGTCCGTCCAAGCCCGGCATTCTCGTGACAGCGGCGGCTGACGAGAAGTGGATCTCACTATGGGACGTCGCGTCGCACGAGACCGGAGGCTCCGACGTGCTCCGCAAGCCGTTCCGCCGACGATATACCTCGGAGCCTCTCACGTCCTTTTCGTGGCAGAACATCGAGTCCCGCAACCAGCCGCGGAGGTCGGCGGCGGGCTCGAACTCCAGTAAGAGTCACGTGACAGCTGCTGCGTTCCCGAATCGGCTGCTCACAGCCTCCGTCTCCGGAGAGATCGAGGACATTTCGGTTCACGACTCGATGCCGGTCACCATGTCGTCGACTGGGGCGATCGCCTTCAGCTGCGGTAAGCTGCTCTTCGGTGGGATATCTAACGGCCCGGGGCTTGGCACGGCGACCTCGAGTCGCCTGGCGCTGGATGCGGACATTGGAATGAACGCCATCGTCGAGGATGAAGATGTTTCTAGCCAGATGTACAAGCTCGCCAAGACGGGCTACTCGATTGTGCTGTCCAAGAACCTCAAGCTGTTCTGCGGCCGAACCCCACGCGAGCGACAGCTGCGGCATCTCTGGCTCTGGGTGGACCAAGTGGAAGCGCTCCGACGGATCCAGGCGTCGCGGATTGCCCAGTCCAAGGCCTCGAACACCGCGGGAGGGCCCGGCTCGAGCGTGGCGAACGCAGGAGCTCTGAGAGGCTGGCCATTTGACCCCAATGTGCTCGTGAACGTCGGCGTCAAGAACCTGCTGACCACCAGCAACTTGCCGGGAGATGCGACCGGCGGGTGGGAGACAGTTGGCGAGGAAGGACCATCAGCTCGCCCTCCAATGCCCAAGATCGCTTCCTTGATGAAGACGGATCCGGTGCTTGGATGCCAGTACTTCGAAGGCCTCGGCCGCCGACTGAGCGTGCTGGCATGCAACTGGGATCCAGACTGCGGACAGGGAGCGTCTCGCTCGTCCTCGTCCTCTGGAGGTGCGCAGGGCTTTGACAACACGCCTGGACGTGGACCCCTACCGCTCCACAAGAGCAACTCGGGCGTGTGGAACTCTCAGAAGCAGCTGGTCGACGACAGTACCTCGGCCCTGCATCGGTCGTGGAACGAGAACGCGCGCTACGAGCTCAGCAACATCCTGAGTCGCTGTGAGATGGACGGACGCTACGACCGAGCGGCAGCGATTGCAGTCTTCCACGGGGACCTGAACTCGGCGGTGGCGTACCTGCAGAAGGGAGCCATGTGGCTGAGCCAGTCGCAGCACCTCAGCATCGGCATCACGTCTCCGTACTCGTCGGACGTGCTGCAGCTCGCGGCGATGGCAGTGGCCGGCTACTCGTCGTCAACGGTCAGTCCGGCAGGCCAGTCTCTCTGGTCCGGCATGTGTCAGCAGTTGCTGAAGCGGAACGAGATCGTGTCGACCAGCCAGCCGCGGTACTTGCACGCCATGCTGGCGTTCCTGTGCGCTGCGAGCGCGTCCGCGACCGCCACCAGCAACTCACGAGCCAGCCAGCCGCAGCCTGCACGTCGTGGAACTCCTCGACGGCATTGGGGAAGCGCGGACGGCTTGTCGACCATGGCGACTGCAAAGCCCGTGTCTGCTGGCTCGTACTCTGCCATCTTGACGGACTCGACGCTGCCGCTGAGCGACCGCGTCGCGTTCGCGTGTCGCTACCTGACAGAAGACGACTTGCGGAGCTACGTTTTGCAACTGGAGGATGAGAGCGAACGATTCGGACGGCTCGAGGGACTGGTGATCACGGGGCTCAACGACGTCGGCGTTCGCCTGCTGCAGAAGTACCTCGACGGGACGGGCGACATCCAGACGCTGGCGTTGCTCGCCGCTCGCCTTCCGGCCGCACAAGTGGCGCGGACGCAGCCGATGGACAAGTGGATCCTAATCTACAAGGACCTGCTCAACCGCTGGCAGTTGTTCCACGAGCGCGCGCGCTTCGACGTCGGCCGGTCGCAGCTCGAGGACTTGCTGAACGGGTTCGCGAGCTTCTCGCGCGACTCGGACGGTGAAGATCTCAGTGCGGAGCTGTCGAGTCCGTCGACGAATGTGGTGCCGCCGCAGCTCTTTGTGCGCTGCAACTTCTGCAACACGACGCTGTCGCTGGCGAGTCTGCTGCGTCTCGGCGGCTCACACTCGTCGTGGCTGAACCGGACCAAGCCCAAGCTCTCGTGCTGTCCGACATGCCGCAAGCCGCTGCCTCAGTGCGCACTGTGTCTGCTGCCGTTCGGGTCGCTGAACCCGTACTTTGAGCTCGCACACCGACGGTCGAAGCAGTTGTCGGAGACGGTGAACACTCTTGTGAGCACTGCAGGCGAGAGCGGGTCGGTGCTCAAGGACCCAAAGAGCGGCAAAAGCGAGTACGAGGACCTGGCGCAGCTGTCGAGCATCCCGTTCGTCGAGTGGTTCACGTGGTGCCAGTCGTGCAAGCACGGCGGCCACGCGCACCACATGGCCGAGTGGTTCTCGTCGCACTCGGTCTGTCCCGTGACGGACTGCGACTGCAAGTGCCAGTTCCTCGACTCGCCCGTCATGCTGAACGAGAAGCAGAACGAGCGGCTCGCGCAGCAACAGCGCGCAGCTGCAGCGGCTGCAACTACAGCGGGGACAGCAGCTGCTGCGAAAGCAGCGCAGCGTCAGACGTCGTCGACTAAGCGGCAGCAGCAGCAGCTGAGCGAGAACACACCGGCGATGCGCAACGCCAAGTCGTTCCAGCCGCAGAGCGTCTTCCAAAGCGACCGGATCGCGCACCTGTCGACCTCGGCATCCGTGGGACCCGCCGCGCCATCGTATCGCGTGGCGACGTCCGCGCAGCTGCGGCCAAGCGCGGCGTCGTCTAGTGGATTGCCCCCGTTCTCGCTGTCGGGATCCACGAGCGCGTCCATGCTCAACTTGAGCGGGGGCAGCAACGGCGCCGGAGGTGGAGTGGGGAGCAGCGGGAGTGCGGGATCAGGTGGAGGCAAGGACAACGGACTGGCCATGGGCCGCGCGCTCGGCAACAAGCTCGACCTGCTCGAGAAGGAGGGCAGCTACATGCAGTACATGTAGTGGCGGGCGGATTTCGTCGAGTAGGTAGAACACGTTGAAGTGGATCGCAGCAACATAAGTGGTCTAAAGTTGCGCGAATATCTGACTTCTTTCGTCCCATCCCGTAATATGCTCTTTGGCGTACCAATTTCGTGGTACCCTCGCCGAGTTGCTTTTTGTCGCCCAACAAAAAAGCTCATGTCGCGCAAAATTGCTGAATATTACAATATTACTTTATTTAGATAGTTTGCCAAGCTTAGTAAGCAAATTGATCTCAATGCTATTTCACTGGCACTCCATATTATAATAAGCGTATCAAAATTGATTCAATCATGCCTTTCTTATTTGAGCACCTTGCCTTGTCAAGCATCGCGCGCTTCCGCATTGACCATCGGACACCAAGGACGCTTGACGTCAACCGATCCGCCGCTCGGTCCATTCGCCATCACCTCCAGGCCTCCATCTACCAGCACCAGGCACCCAAGACCACAACAAGGAACGCGCCAGCAGCAGCACCATGCGCCGACGGCCGGCCTCAGGCCACACCGGCGGCGGCAAACGACTCCCGCAGCCGTCGCACTCGTTCACCGCCGTTCCCGACGGCCGCATCCAGCTTACACCCTCAGGCTCACGGCTCCACGACGTCGACGACTTCTCCGCGCTCGCATCCACCGCGTACGAAGACGCGTCCACTCCGACTCTCGGCTCCCGCAAGGCATTGCCGTCCTCCTCCCGCTCCGCCCCCGCCTATCCCCGCGCTCCGTCCTCCTTCTCCCGCGCGGCGTCTTACACAGCGCTCAACAGCTCCCGACGCCATCCCGCGGGCTTCTCAAGCTCGACTACACCGGCGCCATCACCCGCCAAGCCTCCACTATCGGCGCGCGCTCTATCAGCGCTCAACCTAGCGGCAGACGCGCTCTTCTCGCTTTGCCTGGCCGCCGCCGCCGTCTCGCGCGCCAACCTCGTGTCGCTCTACTACCTGCTCGTGCTCTGCTACGGCGCCGTCTTTTCTCTCCAGTCGCGCGCCACCACGCTCACCACGCTGCTGGTCGCGCTACTCGCCACCGCCGGCCACGTCGCCGCCATCTTCCTGCTCCCGTCATCATCCTCGACGCTTGAGTCCGTCGCCGACCTCTTCGGCTTCTCGCACATGACCAGCGTCAAGGATTACGCGCTCGCCTTCGGCCCAGACACGCTCGTGCTCGTGGCCAGCACCGTCCACTTGTTCTACACGCTGCGGCGCCTCAAGAAGCACAAGGAGCAGCTTGATCAGCAGACGGACGGCTTTGACTTCTTCGAGATGGGCGAGCAGCTTTTCCACCGAGGTGGAGACACCAGGAGAGACCGGATGCGGGGGCTACTTCAATCACTTGACGCGACATGCGCTGTGCTGCTGTTGGTCGCGGCTGTGGCGGTGCCGGCGTTCGCCCCCGCCGTCTTCTACTTGCTGCTGATCGAGCGCCTCGCAAGGTTTACCTTGTTCGCCGAGAAGGTGTCGCTCAAGGAGCTCGCAGCACGAGTTATGGCAGCAGATACTGTGACATCGACGTCTTCAAGACCTGCTGCGACCGCACGGACGACTTCCGGACCCGTGAGCACCTTGTTCGGACTTGGAGCGACGCGAGTGCTGCTGCTGCTGAACGTTCTCTTCATCTCACTATGGTACGTGGTCGATCTCCCGCCTCAAGTGGCTAAAGGGTCTATTATCTGAGACTCTATCGTTGCCCCCCACAGGTACCTGAGTCAGCTGAACCAACTGCGATCACGGGAAACGTTCCAGACGGCAGCCAAGTACTGCGGGTTCGCCGACTTCAGAGCCGACGACGTCCACTGGCAGTACTACGTGCTGGCGGCGTCCCAAGTGTTGCTGTTACTCTGCAGCACCAAGCTGCACAGCCTTCACAAGGAAGTAGCCGAGGCGGAACGGACAAAGGCTCAAGCTCGGAAGGCCAAGAGCGGGATCAGAGGATCCATGCGCTCGCTGTACTCGAACACAGCCTTGGACCTGGAAGTCGTCGAGCTCGAAGACCCTCAGTCGCCATATCACCGCCTTCCAGCCCACGACGAAGTGACCACGGACGTGCACGAGCTCCTCAAGCGCCAGCCGTTCGTGGTCCGCATGTTCGTCCGAGAAGGCGGACTGCTCTTTGGCTGCGTCGCTGCCATCGTATGGGGCGTCTCGTACCCGTCGTACGCGTCCGCGCCAATGATTGGGCTCGCGTTCGTCACCCTCGCGCTGTATGGACTGTCCTCGACGTCCGTCTTCGCCTGGGGGATGCTCGTATACGGCACCTGCTTGTCCGCGGTCGAGTACTTCAGCAACTTGACGATCCAGGCCGTGGATGGCAGCGACTACACGCCGTTCGGCCTGCTGCCGTTCGACTACCCGATCCTGGACATTGGCATCCACAATGTCTGCCTCGTCGTCATTTACCTGTCACTCCGAATGCACTGGCGGTACCAAGACATCCTGGCTGAGTGCTCTCGTCAACGCGCTGCTACCCGCATCCACCGCCAGTCTTCTCCGGAAGAAGACGACTCGGGTGAAGGCACCTCCGCGTTCCTGGCACACGCCGACATTCGCAATGTACGTGGGATCTGCATTGTACATTGTGTTTCGCGACGCCAGACTCACACGACTGACTTGCTGCGTTCGCTTACAGAGGATACGACGGGGAGGGTGGAGTACGGGGATCCAGTTGTGGCTAGAAGATGCCGAGCAGGTCTTCTTCACGCACCTGGACGCGCTCGTCCTCATCACCATCCTGAGTACGTTGTCGTTGAGGAACTGGCCTCGCTGAGAACCAAGTGTTGACTCGAACGCTCGTGCTCTCCTCTCCACCCAGTCGTCGCTCTCAGCACGCAGGTGTCCATCCTCCAGATCGGCTACTTGGTACTGGCCGTGCTCCTCATCCTGTTCTTCGAGCACCGGCGGCGGTTCTGGCGCATCCTGCTCTTGTACGCGCTCGCGGCGTGCTTCGCCGTCTTCCTGCGCAACGTCGAGTGCAAGCACAACTCTACGCTCGAGCTCATTGGTCTCGAGTGCTACTCGTCCGAGGAGCTCACGTGGAAGTCGCTGTGGCCGACGCTCTTCTCGGCGCAGCTGCTCATCATCTTCGAGCTCGTCTTCCAGCTCGTCATCTACGTGGCCAACAAGGACACGATCGAGCAGCGCATGCAGACGCGCGACCTGGACCGGCAGAAGCCGCTCTTCTTCGTCTCGAGACTCATGATCGAGCTCGACAACTGGTTCCGGATCTTCGGCGTGCTCTTCTGCTACGTCGCCTTCATCGTCGTCGCGCTGCAGTACGAACAAGGCGCGAGTCGACTCAGCACGACCGTGATCGGAGGTGTCCAGCTCAGTCTATGCTTCATCCTGCTAGGCAACCACCTCGGCGGGTTCCCTACGGCTCCCAGGACGTCTCTCCGCCTCAAGCTGCTGTGGTCCATCGCGCTGCTCGTGGAGATCACCATCCTCGTGTCGCGCTACCTGTACCAGTTCTCGTCCATCTCGTCCAACCTGGACAAGTACGTCTTCACCTCAAGCTTCATGTCGGCGCAAGACGTCGGCTACGTGGACCACTCGAGCAGCGGCGAGCTCTCCGGGCTGTTCGTCTACCTGCTGCCGACGACGATCGTCATGTCGCTGTGCTTTTGG
Organism: Phytopythium montanum; assembly: GCA_023338065.1. Classification (NCBI taxonomy): domain Eukaryota; phylum Oomycota; class Peronosporomycetes; order Pythiales; family Pythiaceae; genus Phytopythium; species Phytopythium montanum. The sequence continues at coordinate 18,203 of JAADXY010000360.1, forward strand.
CAGCTCTACTCCATGATGAAGGTTGTCCAGCCGTACGAGCTCTTCACGTCCGGCCAAAGCCGAACGATGGACTGGATCCGCGTCGCGATGGACACGGTCAAGCAGCTCATGATCTCGCTCAGTGCCACCGCGCTAGTCGTCGTCACCATGTACGTGGCGATCGACCGCGTCAACTTCATCGGCGGGCTCTACGTGCTCGTCATCGTGCTCGGCCGGCCGATCACTGGCGACTGGCGATTCCTGTGGCGTCCGTTGTTCTGGATCTCAGCCTGTGCTGCCGTGCTCAAGTACGCGATCCAGCTGAGCGTGTTCAACCCGGACGAGGCGACCGTGGACGGCGAGCACGTCCTCTTCAGCCCTGGCGACGACAGCGACTGGGTCGGGACCGTGCGGCTGTATGAGCGCTACTCGTTCACTGTTGGCGCCACTGAGCTGTGGGACCTGCTGTCCAGCGAGCTTGTGATCATGCTCATGTGCTTCTTCCAGCGGATCGCAGAGTACTGGGACTCTGCGTCGTCCGCCAAGCGCCAGCAGAAGCTAGCGGAGCTTACGGCGCAGTTTGAACTCGATTTTGCTCGGCGTGCGGCTCAAGGGTTTGGCTTGGATCACCGGACTTCCTCTTGTGAAGCGGACGACGACGAGGACGACAACAAGGACCGGTTCGGGGACATTGCAGTGCTTGACACTGATGGAGGGGAAGCTGGGAAGCTACAGACCCAGTCATCGACCGCTAACCAAGCTAGCGAGGAGAGAGATCCGCTGTCGAAAGCTGGCAGCAGCGGACCAGTCGTCGAGGAGAAGGACTTCCTCGCGTGTCTCCGCGAATTCTGCACGTCGTACGCGAGCAAGGCGTCCGTGAACGTCTCGACGCTGCTGCTCACGGTCGCGTGCTTCGTGCACCAGGACGTCGTCTCGGTCGTCTACATGCTCGTCGTGTACGGCATGATGTACGCATACCCGTCGACTGTTTGCCGTCGATGGTGGGCGATCGCCATCTTGCTGTCTCTCGTCATTGTGCTCGAGTACGCCGTCATCCTGTGGCTGCCTCCGTTCCTCGGCGTCGACAAGGCAACGACGCCACCGTGGACCTGGATCTCGGACTCGTACGAGCAGTGGTTTCTGCTGAGCGACCAGCACGTGTGGGCTCTCATGGCCGACTTCGTCGCGCTCTACAGCGTCTACTTGCTCCCCAAGTCCGACAAGATCCACCACGACGAACCGGAGGCTGTCATCGACATTGAGCGGTACCAACAAGACTACGCGGCCAGCGTTATGCTTGTGGACCAAAGCGCTCAACTGGACGACCTGCTGGACGCCGAGACACAAGAAGCCGAGCGGTACGCTGCGCTAGCGGCCAAGCACCTGTGGTTCTTCATCGAAAGCGTGGTCGTTACGACCTGGCTGCCGCTGCTGCTCCTCCTGGTCTTCATCTTCGGCACCTCGCAAGGCGGCCTCGTGTCGATCGTGTACCTCTGGGCGTCCATGGTCATGCTCTACCGGCTGGATGAAGCTCGCGCTCCGCTGAGTCCGTGGATCCACCAGCTTCGCAAATTCAACTGGGCTCACCTGTTCGCCATTGTGCTCTTCATGACACCGTACGTGTCGGACAAGGTCAACCAGTGCCTCCTGAGCTCCACGTCAACCTCCGACGCCTCAACTACAACGACCAACACGACAAGCTCAGCCGACGACGAGAGCGACTGCATGACGGTGACCAATCTGCTGGGCGTGTCAGTGGGCTCCATGCCGTACGGCCTCATCGCCATGTGCGTGCTCATATCGATCCAGTGCGAGATCCTCGCGTCGCCGACGTACCCGAAGGTGCTGGCGCTTCTTTGGGACGAGCAGGAGCGCGCGCCGATGCGTCGGGACGAGATCGTTCGCGACCACTTCCGCCGACGCACGGCCAAGTGGTTCGCCATGAAGAAGGACAAGAGCGCGGCGATCCAGCGGCTCAAGATGATCGTGTCCAAGCTTGTGCACAAGGTGGAGGAGCTCATGGACATCGCCATGGGGCTGCACCACAACCTGCCGCCGACTGCACCGACCAAGCCCGTGCTGGTCGACTGCTCGCAGAACGCGGCGACCATCTCGTGGGACGCGCCGGCTACGAGCGTCCACAAGATCCGGTACTATCGCATCTCTCGACAGCGTTACCCGTCGCTCACGCTGCTCGGAGACTTCAGCGACGTCGTCGAGGTCAAGGGCAGCGTCCGCGAGGCGACGATCGAGGGCTTGCGTCCAGGGACAGCGTACCAGTTCAAGGTGTCGGCAGTCTCTCGCATGGGTGAGGGCCCGTTCAGCGTGGCTAGTGATCCGATCTCGACGCAGCCGCTCAACTTAGGCGGCTCGAGCACTGCCGGCTGGATGAAGTATCGCCGCGAGTCGCACCCTCCGTCGCGCTGGCTGGCGCTGGTCGCGTGGCTCAAGCCCAAGTTCCTGCACCGCTACGTGGTCATCGACGGCGGGCACCTCATCTACTACCGCGACGAGGAGATGGCGCTCAAGCATCGCAGCCGCGCGCGACGGAAGCGGCTCAAGACGTCCTTCAAGTGGCGAGACGTGCTCTCCTTCCGGCTCAGCGACGACAAGGTCCAGTTCGACGACATGTCACCGTCGTTGCTCTGCTTGGAGCTCGTGGTGCGCCACAGCAAGGGCCGCGGAGACACCAAGTACGCCTTCCAGCCGGAGCTCGCTAAGGAGTTTAACGCCTTCCTCTCGGCCGTGGCCTTCGCCGTGCCCCGTGACGCGCTGGACGACAACGTTGTCGACTGCTTACGCTCTCGCAAGCTGCCGAACCCGCTGGACGTCGATCCAGCGGCGGGAGACGATGACGGAGACGCCAACTACGACGAGAACAAGAGCGAGTGGAGCAGCGTGACTGGGGATGAGAGCACGCTGGGAGACCCGGAGGACCACGAGTTCGACGAGAACCCGAACGCATTCGCGTGGCGCATCCCGCTGTACAACTTGCTGCACCGGAGCCAGAACGCCGCGTTCCAGCAGGAGACGACGGAGTATGATGCGGAAGACGTCAACGAGCCCGAAGTGCTCGAGATTGCGCACTTGGCCGTCAACGTCGTGCGTAGCGCCAGCAGCTTCTTGGCGTGCCTCATCATGGTCATCTGCTTCGCTTGCCAGGTAGGCTGGGCGATGCTTGCTTGCCCTTCTTGGACGTTGAGTGTGAGGGACTGACAGGTCACTGATGGCCGACTTGTCATGGCTCCAGGCGGATCTGCTCAACCTGGTGCTGGTGCTCGCCGTGTTCGGGTACATCCTGGTGGAGAACCCGAGGCCGTCTCCCACCGTCTGGGTGTTCCTGATGAGATACGTACGTCCTATAGCTGCCTGGTCGTGGTCGATAGGTTGGAAGAAGACTAACGACCTGTTTTGAACATGCAGGTGTGCGGTGTTCTGGCGCTGCGGTATGTCTTCCAGCTGTCGATCTTCTGCACTGGCATGACGCAGGGAGGCTACTACTACCCGAGCGTCCAGCCGTACTGCACGTCCGAGTCGGACGTAGACACGAACGCCAAGTCGATCCAGCCGAACGTGCTGCTGGGGCTCTACAAGTTCGACGGGCTGTCCATTGACAGCGTCACGTCCGTCTTTGACGGCTTGCAGTGGGACTTCTACGTGCTGCTCTTCATCCTGTGGCACCAGCGAGAGCTCAAGCTCCAAGGCTTCTGGCTCGACGAGTCTGTCAAGGACGCAGAAGCCGTCGACGATGCTGGACACGACCGCTTCCAGTCTGAAGCGCTGAAGAACTTCCGCGGGTCCTTCAGCTCGTCCCGTGACTCGGTGGACGACGCGTTCACGGAGCTGGACGAGCGGCAGCCTCTCCGTCAGAGCCGCAAGGACCGCGCGTCGAGAGCGAAGGCGGGGACTTCACACCGCGACCTGTTACCTCCAGCATCGACGTCGGTCTCCTCCAGCCGCCGTGGTGGTCTGCCGCTTCAGCTGACAGAGTCGTCACGACAGCAATCGTTCGTCAGTGCCAGCAGCAACGTCAACAACGACCAACTTGCGGCCGAGATGCTCGAGGAACTGCAACAACAGGAGATGATCGAAGAGGAGGAGCGGAGATCTGCAGCGGCTGAAGCCACCAAGACCGAGGCGACGGACGGCAAGGTCGCCAAGACGGTCGTTCGCCACGACGGGAGCGACGATGAAGAGGTGGAGAAGGAGGAGATCGTATCGGAGCAAGTGGACGAAGACGACAGGAGTGACTTGAAGCGCGGAGGAGACGACGACGAGGAAGACGTGGGCTTCCTGTCTCGCAGGAAGAAGTCGTGGCTCGAAGCCAAGGCGCCGAGCATGCACGCGTATCTCCAGACAGTGGTGTGCTCTCCGCCAGCTCAATGGGACAAGGACATCCACGCGGCCATCACCGGCGACAAGCCGGGCAGCGACTACTACTCTGCGTCGCTGGCCATGCTGCTGCTGTCGTCCATCTTCGTCGTCGTGCTGTTCGAGCAGCTGGGCGAGCCCGACTCGAGCGACACGACGGCGGCGAACGCCGACTCGCGGCTCACGTCTTCCGACATGATCTCGGGCTACCTCGTGCTGCTCGTCTTCCTCGAGCTCGTCTTCATCATCTGGGACCGCGTGGCCTACGTCTGCGGCTCGCTCGCCGCCAAGCTTGCGCTGCAGTACGCCTACACGCTGCTGCTGCACCTGTGCGTCTGGTGGCTCATCCCGGAGCACACGAACATCTACTTGCAGCAGCGGCCGGCGCTCGTCGCCTTCTACGCCATGCAATGCGTCTTCCTGTGGTGCAGCGCGCTGCAACTGCGCGACGGATACCCAGTCTACCGCGGCAGCCGCTACAACTACACGCGCGAGACGATGGAGACGCGGATGAGCGAGAAGACGTTCGGGCTGCTCATGAGCGCTCCCTTCTTGTTCGAGACGCGCGCGCTGCTCGACTACATTTGCACGCGCACGTCGCTCGGCTGGGGCCACTGGGTGCTGCTGGAAGACACAGCGGCGCACTTGTACCAGGTCAAGCTGGGGATGCGTGGCCGAGCGGAGAACGCCGACGTGCTGCAGGGCAAGCTACGGCAGCCGCTGGTGGGAAAGCTGACGTCTGCGGGCGTCATGCTGCTCGTGCTGCTCGTGTGTCTGCTGGCGCCGCTGGCGCTCTTCAGCTCCATCAACCCGAGCACGACGGAGAACGAGGTTACGCTTGTGAGCGTCTCGTTCGGCATCGAGGACGCGCAGGGCTCCATGAGCCAGCTGTACGCCAACAGCGACAGCAACAGCCCGAACTTCGCGATCGACCGCAACACGGACGGCGCGACCGTGCAGCGCGTCGAGTTCGACGTCTTCTCGCACGATGCGTGGGCCATCTCGCCGCCGCGGCTGGACCAGCTCGTGGAGCAGCTGCAGGGCACGGCGGCGCTCAACTGGACGCTGTCGCTCGCCTTCGAGCGTCCAGGACCGACCGACTACGAGAACGTGGACGCGTCCTACTCGGTGGCCATGACGCCCGAGCAGCGCAACGCGCTCATCCCGATGCTCAAGCAGACGCTCAACGACGACGAAGGCGTGACGCTGCCAGGCATCACAGTCACAGGTCTCTTCCCGCCCATCGTGCAGCTCACAGCCAAGAACGGAGTGCTCGACCGGTCCACGACTCTGCGAGCTGTCAACGTGACCAAGCACTCGTCAGCAGCGGGTGAGACCTGGTGGACGCTCGACCCGTCGACCAACGCGACGACTTCCGGCGATGATGACGAAGACTACTGCGCGAGCGACAAGCCCTTGTGCGTCATCGCAGTGTCCGACAAGATCGTGCAGGGCCTGTCAACTCTCGGCGTCGACTCGTACGGACTCACGGCGGCCTACGTGTTCGTGGTGGTCACGATCGGCAGCGCCGTCAAGGGCTTCTTCCGCGGCGCGCTCTTCCAGATCCAGTACGCCGAGCTGCCCGAGCCGGACGACGTGCTCGAGCTCGTCGAGGGCGTCTACATTGCGCGCGAGGAGCAGTACGTGGGCCACCTGACGGACGAGGTCAGGCTGTTCGAGACGCTCGTGAGAGTGCTACGATCACCGGAGACGCTGCTCAAGATCACCGGCACGCACGTGCTGCACATCCCGGCCGCCAAGGACAAGCTCGACTAGGTTGGCAAGGCGACGGCTTCATTGACTCGATAGAATAGACCGACCATTCCTCTCTCTCCCTCCTTGGCATCGAGCAGGCAGATTGCGACTCGAACCCGACTCGAACCCGAGACTTACGACTCGCGGGACGGCGCGAACCGCGCGAGCGCTGGCGCATGTAGCAGCAGCGAGGCGGGGAGTTGGGCATTCCCGCCCTTGGCATTCGAGGCGGCGTCGCGGCCGGCCAGCGCCTCGGTCTCGTACATAGAGAGCCACTCGCGCAGCGCAGCGCGCAGGTCCTCCATGTCGCCGTACTGCGCGGCGAGTCCGCGCTCGACGCAGGCGAACTCGAGCTCGCTCAGCGACAGCTCGTCGATGCCCTCCCTGCGCAGCAGCGCGTCGTCCACCTGCAGCTCGTCCGCGCGCTTGTCGAGCCGCGCGGTGATCATGGAGCTCGGCGTCAGCGCCAGCGCCGCGTTGGCCAGCGCCGGCGGCGCGTATGCGAGCGGCACAATGGTCGCGCGGGCCAGCGCGCGCACGTGGGCGGCCGGCAGGCGGTCGAGTGCTGCGGGGCCCGCGAAGAAGGGCTCGAGCTCCGCCACCTGCGCCGGGGGAAGCGCCGGCGACGACTTGTCCGGCTCGTCCTCTGCGGCCGCCGAGATCATGCGCTCGAGCGTGTGCGCGGCGCGGTCGTCCAGCTTAAGCAGTCGCTCGACGAGCGCCGGGTGGTGAGCCGCCTTGGCCTCGGCGTGCTCGCGCAGGAACTGCGTCTTCTGGTCCGCGCGCCAGAACTGCCACGGCAGCAGCTGCTTGGGGAAGCGGTAGCCCACCACGGGCGCCGCGTACCCCGCGAGCGGCACGCAGAAGAAGGCGAGCAGAGGCAGCGACTTGAGCAGGTCGCGGTGCGCCTGGCGCAGCACCAGCATCTCGCGCCGGGACAGCTGCGTGTCCAAGCCGGACGGGGCCTGCTTGAGCCGCCGGCGCAGCTCCCACGCCTGCTTGTTCTCCGCGTACATGGCCTTGGACCCGGCCACGAACGGCTGCAGCCACTTCTGCAGTTTCTGGTACGGCGTCAGCTCGGAAGGCGACGCGCTGAACGCGCGGGAGGCGCCGCCGGTACGTGTCAGCAGCAGCGCAGCGACGGCCGGCAGCGCCTGAGAGACCGCCGCGCGCCGCACGGCCGGCGCCGCGGCCAGCAGCAGCAGCGGACGAGCGCGCACCACCATCATTTTGATTCGGAAGGTGTTGGTGGATGATTTTGGATCTCATGCTCCACGTCGCACTTAAACGAGTGGAGACGGTTGATTACGATCTCGCCTCCGGCTCGTTATATGGCCGGGTCACCGGCAGCGCGCGCAAAGCGCGCGCATGTCCTCTCTGATTTGGATCGACTTTGCGAGCAAGTCGTGCCGATGTGGTGTCGGTGTGTGTGTGTGAGTTCGAATGCAAGTGCGCGCATGCGAGTGTGGCATGCAAAACTGACACGTATCTGCTGCGATCCATTGTTACAGCAGAGATTCGCGC
>JAADXY010000361.1:0-25823 GCA_023338065.1 Phytopythium montanum
CCTTCTGCTCGTTGAGCTTGTCGCCCTGCGTCTTGTCGAGCCCGAGCACGGGCTGCTTGGTAGGCGACGGCGGGCCGCCCGACGTGCTCAGCGCCGCGAACGACTTGGTCACGCGGCCAAGGGACGCTGGGCCCGTCGTCATCTTGTTTCCAGTCATCACTCGTGGGGAAAACATGCATGTATTCTCCATCTCCGGGGTGTGGCGTGGCGGCACCCCACAGTGAAGAGGCCGGAGCGCTGAACCCCGGAGATGAAGATTGTCGATGTCGAGTTGTGCTTTGGGATCGATGTCGAGTTGTGCTTCTGACTAGCACATTAGCCGAGAGAGACTTGCAGTGCCATCCGCCGTCAGCACAGGATAGTCTTCAAATGAGTTGGACAGCCATCTGCCCAAGAGCTTGATCACGAGCCTATCTGCTCCGGCGTTCAGTAGCTTTGTCGTTCCTCCGATGCGGACGGAGTGCGTGGAGAATCTGGTTGGGTCCAAGCCTTCCAAGCTGGCGGCATCTTTGATCAATTTCGTGATATCTCTGGAACTGATGCCTCCGGTTGGTCCGGTGGATAGTGCCGGAGCTTCTTCACGAGGATTTAGTGCTGTAGCTCCCTTCAGGATCCACCTGGCCGCCTTCACTGGGCACAGGATGCTGTGTCCCGACTTGTGCTGATACCGAACTTCATGGCGTCCGAACTGGTTGTTCTTCGCGCCAGTCAGTCGGATCCCCACCAGCCGCGTCTTACGAGGTATGCACGGCGTTTGCTCGTCAGTCAAGAAGGTGATGTGACCCAACTTCAGGATGTATGCGTGTCGCTTCCCGTCGATGTGCAGATACTCCGAGCGACGGAGCAAGAAGAAGAACGCGAGCAGCAAACCACCCCACTCGAGCTGACCGCGTGGCGAACGGAGATTCACGCGTGTGTGAATGACTAGAAGCATCCGGGGAGTGAGCGGTTGCTGCTTGGTGATTGGGTCGGTCATGCGGCGGATGCCGCGCAATAGTATGGCGTGACTGGCATCGAGCGCCGGCTCGTACCCGAGGTAGTTACGGTGATACCACATGACCGCGCTGAGCTTTCCTCGGATGGTCCCGTGCGTGTTGCCGACCGCTCTGTCATTCATTCCGTACCGCCATAGGTACACAGTAAATGCATCGATCTGGTCGGTGTTGGTACCTTGAGTGTGCTCCGACAGCCATGACTTGTACCCCATGGAGTCACACCAAGTCGTCCACTGCGTCCAGGCTCGACGATAGTTGACTTGGGATGAGCCAGCTAGAGCTGTTTGACGCGACATTGCTCCCATAGTATGGAGAGACTCCTCCACCTGTCGGGGACCACCACCTGTGTCCATGAACGAGAAAGATCAGCAAACTTGTCTGCCAGATCTGCTGATTGCCACACCCTGCTGCCTGCGTCCGCCATTATGCTTTCCGAGCCAGCGATATGGGATGCCGTAGAGTAGAAGTTGTAGCGGACCTCTTCAAGAGCGAGTACTCGCAGTAAGAGTTGTCCGAATGGGTTTCTGGAGGCCCGTCGGTTGTTCCAGGCGACTGCTGTGGTGTTGTCGATCCAGAACCGGACGTGTTGTTGACGAACGTTCTCACGAGGACACCAGTTCTTCCCCCATACCAAACTCGCGAAGACCGCACTCATAAGTTCACGGAGGTTGATGCCGAACTTGGCGTCGTCTCCAGCCTGCTGTTGAGCGATTAGTAGCCGCTCACTTGAGTCGAACCGCACCTGTAAGTACTCCCGCGTCTCAGGAAGAAGTGCACACAGACCATGGTCGCTTGCGTCCATGTACACATGGATAGTCGGCCCTTGGATCATGGTGAAGCTCTCGAGAGGGATCGAGTGCAGCTCCGCGAGGTGTAAGATTGCACGAAACCAATGCAGATCGTCGCGTGAGCCTTCGGAGATCAGCACCTGGCCAAAGCGCGGAGGGTCTCGTAGCAGTGAGGAAACCCTCTGGAAGAATGGTGCAGCCGCACGTACGCATGTAGCCACATGCCGCAAGCTTCCCAACAGCTTCTGCAGTTGTGACCGAGTAGTATGAGTGGATTCGAGCAGTTCTCGGACCTTGCGCTGAGCTTTCTCGATCTTCACAGCGGGCATGGACACCATTTGGTCGGCAGTGTTCCAGATGAGACCGAGTGCTTTTCCCTCTGTGAACCAGCTCGAGAACTTGTCCTCGTTACACGCTGACAGGCCTAACACCGCTGTCATCGCACCGCACAGTGCGTAATTCGCCTCCCCGAGTCGTGTTCCGACGTCTTGCTCGACACAGACGTGGTCATCACACCACGCCTTGCCGTCGAAGTACTGAATTGCCGTCGGTGGCTGTGGTGGCCACGATGGTGCTGTGTGCGAGTGGATGTGGTTGATCGCCGAGCCAGCAACCCAGGAGCAAGCTGGCGATTCTGTCCAACCAAATGGGCAAGCAAGATCAATGACGAGGATCCCCAGCTCTGGGATGGTGCCGGCGAATCGTCCAACGTGATCGGCGTGTATCGAAACGTGTCGGAGTGCGCCGTTCACGTCTCCAGTCAGCATACACGTACGGCTAGTCCCAGCACTCGCACACGACAGTATTCTCTCGGCAATGGCTTGAGCGCCGTCGTAAGCGACGAGAATGTCTGCTGTTGCCGACGTATGATCATTGACGGAGTCGCCATGAGGGAATGACATATCATGTATCACCCGTGCGTCTGTCGAGAGAGCAGCGTCCCCTTTCGGGACCGCTCCAAAGGGACTGCATGTCACTCCTTCAAGCTGGTCAAGCAGATCCAAGTCAAGCATCAGGTATTGGCCAGAGTCTTGACCTTTCCGAATGCTCTTGACAATGACATTGAGCGCCCGCAGAGCTGAGCCGTGGTTCTTCGGCTGAGTTGCTTGTGAAGAAAAGCTGCTGGACCACCGTGGACGGACGCCCTCGCGGACGATGCTTTCCCATGCGTCCCGATACGGATACGATTGCCAGCAAGGTATGTGGGACGGCACCTCCAAGGCCTTGTTTGGACGAGAATCGACCGGAGTCTCGCCGCGGAGAAGACGAACAAAGTTCGGGAGGCTCAATCTCGTTCGTCGTAGGAAGTTGCTGAACGTGTGCTGCTTATCTCGGTCGATCAGGTGCACGATCTTGCCTCCCGTCTCGTGGAACGTCGGTGTCACTGCAGGATATTTCAGCTCGACTCTGGCGAGGGCTTCAGCGAGTGAGTGCGTGGCGCGGACAGTGTGGAACTGCCATAACACCTTCTGGGCTCGCACTGTCGCCTCAAGACGCGCGAACAATTGGTCGAGAAAAGCTACAGCAGAAGCACAGTGACCAGTAGGGGGGCCGAGGTGGCTGCTGTCTGAGGATCTTAAGTGTCCAGGGTAGGATGCGTCACTTGACGCACAGACACACGCGGCGGGGTCGACTTCATCGGCCCCGTTTGGGGACACAGCAGAGTCTAGCGTCTCACGGGCACTTGCCACGCGAGTTGAGCTGCCGCCGGATGGACAGCAGCCAAAGTAACCGCTTGCACTTGCACGGTGGTCAGAGGTACTGTTCAGAGAGCAGAAACCAGCGCTTCTGTCTGCACTTGCAGGACAGGTAGAGCGATCCACGACCAACTTGTCGTGGTCGCCAGGTAGTGGGGCCAAGGCTTGGGCAGCTAAGACGATCGATGGTGCAGGCGCAAGAAGCCCGCAACTGTATTGATCGTCCGCACTCCGTACCACCTCGGCTGCTTCGAGTCATAAGTGACTGAACTCGTTGCGCAGGCCGCCGTAGTTCTTGTCAATGAACGTTTTCACCACTGCCGGGAGGCGTTCGGGCTCGAAGTGTCCACGCCGATCGTTCCAGCAGCCGTCACCCCTGCTATGGCAACGCATCTTCGACAAGAAGCGCATGCACAGCGACTTGCCGTCCAGTACAGGGAGTGCCGACATGACGTTGATTGGGAGTGGCTTGCGATCCTTGTTCCCGCGTTCACCTCGCTGAGTTGGCTGCGCGTCCAAGGCTCGCGGCTGGGGCTGCGGTCGCGCACTGACGACCCTCTCGTCAACACGTAGCTCGATCAGAATGTTCGCCAGTCGCTGCCGAGAGGCGCTGTTAGCCTTGAACTCGTCCAGCACTGAGTCGATCGCTGCGGGATCACCGCGAGAAAGGCACGATCGCACGTCCCGAAGACGCCGGTCGATCCAGTCGACGATCTCTTCGACCGCAGGTGCACTGACGTGTGCAGAGTCCTCCGATAGCTCGCGGACGCACTCAATCGCAGCTCTGACGACTTCGTCAGCGAATGGGTTGAACACGACCCGCAGGATCCGCCTGAGGATGTCGAGGGCGTCAATCACAGTGTTGACGTCCGACGGTTGTACAGGTTGCGGGAGGCCGTTCTTGCTGGAAAAGTCGCCCAGACTGTAGTTGCGTACTACAGCCCGCTGGTCCAAGCGTGTCCTTCGTGAAAAGTGCATCACCGACAAACCGCGGCCAAACTCCCAGGAGTACAGCGACCGCAGCACAGCAGGGTGTTGGGCAAACGGCAGGTCCTCCAGGTCGACCTGAAGCGTCTCAAGAAGGTGATGCGCGGTCAGTGTCGAGTACGTACCGTTGACAAGAGTGCTGTGAATCGCTTTCTGCATTGCCGAGGGTCGGAACTGAGTCTTGCTGTCGCCTCCCGAGACAACACTTGAGTCGACAGGGCTTCGGGTCGCTTGTGCCCGCTTGAACGCCAGAAACTCCTCCATTTCAGACAAGACAGCTTGGTCGTTCCCACGGCGACTTGGCGAGGATGCGTCGAGTCCCCCTCACTGGGAGGCGTTCGCTCCCTCGGCGCCTCTTCCCCAACGCCGCACCACTACCAGCAGTTGCAGGCGGGGGAGCACTTGGAGCTAAGATGCCGCTCACTACCTCGTCGCTGTCAGATCCGCTCAGCTCGAGCTGCACAGTCGCATCTTGGACCTCGCTTTCTGCAGGATGAATGTTCGGATGCGCCTCGCGAAAGTCGAACACCGAATCCCCGATGTGCACACCAGCGGGGACGGCGTGACTGCCACTCTTGTAGAAGGAGTAGTCGAGAATGTGCTTGATCGGCACCGAAATAACCTCGGCAGTGTTGAGCTCGTACAGCAGGACACTTGTAGCCTCATCGACCTCTCTTGCGTCGACCGCGCGTAGAATGCTCGCCGAGTCGCGCGAGGGCGGCCCGGAGACCCCGGTGAACGCGTCGAAAACCTTCTGGTGGTGGTCGCGCATCTCGTCGGGCATGATGTCAGCGATGGAGCGACTCATACAAGGACGCAAAGCGTAGGTCTCCATCGCGAGATCCTGCATATTAGCCTCGTCGTAGGTCACCGGCTCAGTCTTGTCACCAAAGTCAACATGAATACAGCTCGCCAGCGGCTGTGGCTTCCACTCGTAACCAACGACGACTCTGTAGTCCCACGCTCGGGCCGCGTGGTCACGCACCCTTGGTACGCACACACACGCACCCACGTACGTTCCGATACCGCTGTTCGCCACAGGTTCCGTCACGATCCGCCTGCTCACGGCCGTTCGCTCAACACGACTGGACGCCGCGGCAGCTGCAGACCAGCGACCAGTGGCGAGTCGCTCCAGACGGACTCGGCTCGCGCTACCACTGGTCACCTTGCCCTTCGCATAGGCAAAGCCTTGCGCTCCGAAGTCGCCACGCTTCGCGTACACATAGTCCATTGTTAGGCGTCGGAGAACGGGAGCGTCTTGAAAGGTCGCTTCGAGGTTGCTCTTGCTAAGGAGCAAATCCAAAACTAACTACCTACAGACGCTCCTTCTACTCCGCGATCTGGAAACAATGATTTCCTTCGCTCCACTCCGGAACCGCTGGCAGGAAACCACCCATCGGGCGACGACAGCGGCAAGTGCGTTGCCGCCACCTCGCCCGTTGTCCGCTTCATAAACTGGCGCTGTCGGGTACCCGGAGCACTCCGGGTAGCAGCCGTATCCTGTCTGCTGCGCGGTGCCGTAGTGCGTGTCGACGTGCACTCGCTGCGGATACTGGATGGACGCCTCTCGCTCGCGATGTCGCTTGCGCGCCGGTAAGCCGGCAGCCGGCAGCCAGCAGCATCAGACGCAGCAGAGTACCAGCAGAGTACCAGCCGCCCGACGAGTGCTTCGAGTCTGGGTTCGTGTATGACGACACGCGGCGGCAGCGGCAGTCGAACGGGGACGCCGCGCACCGGGAGCCCAGCGGGCAGCAGCACGTGCTGACAGACCCCGCAGCCCGACAGCGCCGCCGACAGGGTCGCGTCCATGGCTTCTTCCGCCGCATCACCGGCGTCCAGTTCCGCGTCCGCGTCCTTCTCCGACGCGGTGGCAGCCTCGCCAAGAGCCTTCGGGCCGCGCATCTGCGTGCTCTCCGCCGCTGCCGTGAACGTCAGTGCCCCCAGCGCCAGTGCCGCAACCACCACAAAAAGCACGCGTCGGCTCCTGCTTCACGTCATGAGGTCGACAGCTTTTGTCGGTCGCGCGGTCAGACTCTCTCCCTCTCTCTCTCTCTCTCTCTGGATCGATGCGCGAATGACATGGTGATCTGATACAGGTCCGTGAGCATGGGGCCCACGAGCGAGTTGGTCGGGCGTCATGTTGGCTGTCTGCTTCTCTGTGTCGGGGTGTAGGTCGATCCTTCGTCTTGCGTGCTTGTTAGCCGACACGGTATAGCGTTACATGAACTCAGCTTCACATGGGGAAACTATGGCATTTAGCGTATTCTCAGCAGGTGCTCTAAGACTCGTTCTCGGAGTGACAGGAGCGACGGACTACCCGTCAAGCAGGAGCGTCGCCGTGTCATCGGTGGAACAGGTGAGACCGTCAGGCATAGAGGTAAGACACTGGGGAGTGGCAAGCAGCCTTGTAAATCGAGTCGACCCCTGCGAACCAACAGGCGTTGGGGGGGGGGGGCAGTTGACGCTGCTAACGCGGTCGCAGTGGACACGCGCAGCTTGCTGAAGGAATCGAGCCTCGCCTTCTTCGGGCCGCAGGACGCCGAGGCGGCGTTCGCGCTCAGTGGGTTCAACAGCGTCGTCTTCCCGCCCTCGACGGGCCTCGACTACACCGCGTACAGCCTCAACGAGACGGACGAACCGATGCAGTACGACCTGATCAAGTTCCGCCTGCTCAACCCCAAGTGGCAGCTCCAGTACTCGCAGCTGAACTTGCTGCGCTCGCCGCACTTTGAGTCGTGGGCCGCCTCGAACCTGCATCTGGCGCTCGTCAACAGCGCCGACCCGTGTGCGGTGACCGACTCTATCTGCGAGGACGCCAACGCGCGGCGCAAGGCCACCTTCCTCAAGCTCGAGGAGGCGCACTTCTTCAGCTCGGCCGACGACGGACTCGTGACGCTGTGGCAGCCCATGATCCTCGGCCAGACGAGCGAGGTCGACGAGCTAGAAGAGATCCGCACCGGCTTCGCCAACTTGGCGGTGCTCGACGTGACCAAGACGCGCGCGTACGTGAACAACACAACACGTACGGCCTGAAGACACTGGACGAGCGCGGCGCGCTGCCCACCTACGCTATCTCGGGCGTCCCGCACGTGAGACGGCTCATGGACGTGGAGAGCGGCAGCCGGACGCGTCCATTTCTTTCATTTCTTCCTCTAGTGCCCTGTCAACCGTGACAATCACAATACAGGGCCGTCCGTGTGTGTGTGACTGCAAATCGGTGTCATCAGTCGCCGGGTGATGGCAAAAGGATGGACCGTCGGATCGCGCGGCGTGGAGCAGCACGATCCGGCAAAAGGCAACTTGCCATCGGCTCTGCACTCGCAGCGGGATGGCGTCAGCGGCACACACGCACAGGCAGGCTCGAGTTGCCATCCACTGGAGGCGACGCGCTGGTGCTCTAGCTATCTCGTTCATTCAGTCAGTCACGCGAGCCGTGATGTCGCGGCATCGCCCCGAAATGAATCGAAAGCGGCGGTGGTTGATTCTCAACGCATGGTCATGCCTGTCAGCGACAATTGACCGCGGTGGATTGCAAATGGATCGCTTGGAGCGCCCGCTCTCCATTACTGTACCAAATTTACGTCGTTCTTCGCCCCATTTGCAGTCCTTTTACGGAGCGCAAGGCGTGGCGTTCGAACAGAGCTTTTACCACAGATAAACAAAAACACAGACAAGAAAATTCACTGCCATGCATCATGCTGGTTTGCCCAAGGCGGCCGAAATCACGAAGCACAGCGCGTTCACATCAGCACCGTGGGCAGCAAATGCGGTCACGGGCGGGGGTTGAGCCAGCCAGGTGGAGAGCACCAGCAATGTCCGCTTTCATCGGTGGAGAACATGTTGCTCATGTGCATTGAAAGCCATGCTGTTTTTCTCCAGCATTTCAGACTGAACAGCGTCCAACTTGGACTCCAAGCGGCACTTGGTGGTTGAAGCAGATGCGGCATCGGCGGATGGCCCATCACAGGGGGGCAACATCCGAACAGGCCCACTCTTCCGCCACTGGCTCGGCTTTGCGCGGATCTCAGATGAAAAGTAAGGCATCAATTCAGTGAGGCGGCACGTGGCAGACGGACGAGAAATACACCTCATCACGGTACTGCCGCTAAACAATAACGACGACACCAGCATACATTTGCTCGACCTTGTACTCGCATGCATGGCACTGCCGGCTGGTGTTTGGGAATGGCAGCGCGAGTCCTGCTTGGCCAATTCACGCAGGCAATCAGCAGCTTGCTACGGCTACAGTGTTTGTGTGCTGTCCCATTCGGACCGAACACGCCCAACCGAGGTGCCACTGAACGCTTCGAGTGTAAATTGATTTCCTGCTCTTGGCAACTGAATCGTTGTGATGTCTCTTGTTGCAATTTCATTTTTCACACAGGCGAATGATATTTCAACGAGGTGTATCCACTGCATTGCTGACGCCCACGTGTCATTGCCGAAACAGAGTGTATACTGTGGGATACATTGTGGAGAATGCTGTTCTGTCTGTGACAGTAAAATCCACCATACTCGAGGCAAGTGCGGACTTGATCACCAACCAATATTTGGCACATCTCCTCTTCACAGCTGTCCGATGAACGGCGGCTGAAGAGGAGGAGTGCTGACGCACGTGGACACGCCGCCGCGTCTGCTGGCAGGTGCTGCGCATGAAAAGCAATCCGCTGCTGAGTGACCCCGACCAGCTGACGCTCGGAAGAAAGAAAGAGACGCGCGCGTGGCTCTGATACGCGGCGAGGCTCTATGCAAAACAGTGCCAGCGTTTCATTACAGCCTGCGCTGGTGGCTGCAAGAACGCTTTGGATTTCCGTCGCGAAGTGCTCGCTCCTTTTTCGATTCGAAAGGTTGGCGGCATCCTCTTGCAATCGCCTTGCGCTCTGTTTGTTGCAGGATTTATCGCCGAACACGCGCGTGGCTGATCGAGCCGTCGGCGTGAATCCACCCCCAGTCAGTTCTGGGGGCCGTTGTAGTGAATAAGTTCGCCGTGAGCATATCAGAGGCAGCAGCACACTCTCGTTTGATTTGATGGCGCGCCACACTCGCGCCACACTACATTTCACACGCGAGCCAAATTTTGACTTAGAGAAAGCAAGTGAGCCAAGCCGTTCGTGTACATACAGTACGACGAGCCTTTTTTTAGCTGCTAAATTCAGGAAGGGCTAGGTGATGTGCCAAACCCGCGCTGTATGGTGTGCAAAACCGGGCCGTTTTGCTCGAGTGACGAGAAAACTACGTCGTGCCCATCCCCACCTGTGCCAATGTTGTCCAGCGCAAGCGCGCCATACTTTCGTCCGTCAAAATCTTGGGATCGCGTGTACAAGCATGCACTTGACTTGCCGTTTGTATCGCATTGCGCCGTGCAGTAGGGGCGGCGGCATGCATGTGCCAAATATGCGCGCCGCATCCGCAAGCGGCGAGCCATTTCTGCAAGTGACGCCTGCCGCGCACGCTGCAACTCTGCAACTCGATCCCCCTGCTTTTCCCATACATTTCCCCAGTGTATCCCCCACTCGCCCCACGCGCAGACCACCGCGTACTTCACACTAAACTCCACGAGGCAGAGGAGGTTACCGCCGCCCGCTGCCCGCCGCCCCCCCCTCCCCGATCCATGTACTCGCCCGGCCCCGCGAGTCCCCTGAGCCGCGAGGACGCCTGGCTGGACGCGCTCACGCTCGGCCCGCTGCCCGCCGACGCCAAGCCCGTGTCCTTCCTCGACCCCGTATCTCCGTGCGCGTCTCCGTCCGGCCCGTGCTCGCCGCACCGCAAGCGCCAGCGGCCGCTCTTCGCCGACATGAAGCTCGAGTTCGCCGGCTTTGAAGTGGCCGCTCCCGACGCCGGCATCTCCCTGGAAACGACGATCGTGACCACCAAGGCGGACGAACTGCTGAGCCAGTCCGCCAGCGACTTCTTCGCCGCGCTGCGTCTGCCGCTCGCGACGGACCCGGCGGCGCTGCCTGCTGCCATTGACGCACTCGCTCACCAAGGCTTCGACTCGGTCGCGGCGCTCGCCTTCGCGTCGCCGGACGAGCTACAGCGCGCCGGGCTCTCGCTCGCCGACGTGGCGATCGTCGTGCCCGCTGCTCGCCAGCGATTCGCCTCGGCACAGGCGGTGCCCCCGCCGCTATCGCCGCACGTGACGGTCGCGCAGTGGCTGGCGGCCTGCGGTGTGCCTGCAAACAGCGCAAGAGCGTACGCCGAGCGACTCGCGCGCCTCGGGTACGCGCACACGCTGGAGCTCGAGCTGGCGCTGCACGACTCGCGCGCCGTCGCGCAGCTCGCGCTCGGCCACGGCCGCCTCTTCCTGCACTGCGTCGCCGCCGCCGTGCATGCGCTGCAGCTGCATCAACAACAGCAACAAGCGCACCACAGCTTCTTGCTGGCTCAGCAGCAGCACCACCAGCCCATCATGTACGCCGCTGGCTCCTCCAGCGCCATGCTGCAACCCGTCGACCTGCAGAGGGAGAGCGAGCTGGACGCGCTCATCCACGACGGATTCCTGGACGCGCTCATGGACCCGACGCCGGACTCCCAAGTCTCGATCTCGCAGCCCGTGCACCTCCCTACAGGCCACGACTTGGCCCATGATGCACTGCTCAAGGTCCCGACCACCGGCGCGTTACGGTTACTGCCGCAGGACGTGGTGAATTTGCTGTACGAAGCCGTCAACCTGCCGCGGCCGAACCCGTGCCGCCGAGGCAAGAAGGTCTACTGGTCCGTGCTGGCCACCAACGGCATGAAGGACCCGCGGTTCGATCGCCTGGCCGCCTACTCGGCAGCCGAGTTGCAGAACGCCTACCTGCGGCAGTTCGAGCTGCCTGCAGGCTACGCGTTGACGCCCACGGGGGCTTCAAGCGCAGCCGCCGCCGCCGCTTCGGCTTCGGTTTCTGTATCCGCCGCGGCGTCCGGCAAGTCGGACGCGTGGAGCGAGGAGAACATCAAGCAGCTGGAGCGCGCCGTCAAGGACCCGCGCTGCAGACACTTGAGCAAAGTATGCTGGGAAATGTTGGCCACAGGCCGCACGGGCGTCGACGAGTACGCGCCGCTCGCCAAATTCTCGGCCTCGCAGCTGCGCTCGCGCTTCCGATCGCTCTTCGGCGACAAGCGCCCGCAGAAGCTGCGCCAGAAGAAGCAGATGCTCAAGGTGCAGCAGCTCCAATTGCAGCAGCAGCAGCAACAGCAGCACCAGCAACATCAGCACCAGACTGTCAATGCCGTCAAGAAGGAGCTCGTGCTGCTGTAATAGCGGCACACACACACAGACACACAGGACTCTTCGTATGAGCACAAATCTGATCCGCTCTGGCAGCAAGGAACAAACGTTGCCTAATGGATCGCGTCTTATTACTACCAAAACCACACCTTGGTCATCTGCTCTCTTTCTGCCACTTGCTCTCCATGCTCCGCTTGCCATACACTTATACTTGGTCCCCTCCCTAGCTGTCGCTCTGGTCGCTGGCGCCGCCTCCTGCCTTGTCGCCGCCACCCCCGCCGCCGGCCGCACGCTCCTCCTTCTCGTGCGTCTTCTTGTGCCGCGCAAAGTTGGAGACCTGCGTGAAGCGCTTCTCGCAGCCGTCGTAGGGACAGACGTAGGGCTGGAAGCCCGCGTGCATCCAGATGTGCTCCTTGAGCGAGACCGAGTGCGCGAAGCTCTTGCCGCAGCCGTCGTAGTGGCACGCGTAGGGCTTGACGCCCGCGTGCGTGCGCTCGTGCGCGCGCAGGTTGGACGAGTGCGCGTAGCGCTTGGCGCAGCCGGCGTACGAGCACTTGAGCGGCTTCTCGCCAGTGTGCGTGCGGATGTGGTTCTGCAGCTCCGAGCGGCCGCGGAACTGCTTGCTGCACGTCGGGCACTCGTGCTTCTTGGACGGCTTGACGCGCGACTTGGTCACCTTGGGCTTCGAGTACATCTCGACCTGCTCCATGAACTTGTTCTGGTTCTCGTTCGCAGAGATCGCCGACATCTTGGCAGAGTTGAGCGCCAGCTCGTTCGACAGCTGCCGCAGACTCGCCGCGTTCAGCATCGCGGCCTGTTGAGCGGCTGCTGTCCCGCCCGCTCGCTCGTCCGGTGCCAACCCGTTGGACGCGATCGACTTGATGTAGCCGTCCAGCTCGACCATCGAGTCCTTGACGTAGTCGCTGATGGCCCACACCGTGTTCTCGTTCATCTGGCCCAGGTCGAACGCGTAGCCGTCGTCGTCGATCTGCCGCACAGTGTCCGGCTGGTACTTGCTGATCACGTCCATGAGCCCGCGCAGGTACTGGCTCGGCAACAGCGTGATCTTCTGCACCAGCCGCTGCTTGTCGTAGAACGTCATCGGCTTGACGTCCTCGGGGTACATGTACTCGCCCGTGGCCGCGTCCAGGAACTTCTGGTTGCCGCCCGAGCCTTCAGTCACCGCTGGCGCCTCCGTCGTGGCTCCGGTCGTTGTCGCCGTTGTACTAGCTGCAGTATTGGACGCCGAGGCGTCGGCGGAAGACACGCCGGCGGCGGATGGCAGCAACGAGCTGATGGAGAACTGGCTGGACGTGCGCTTCTCCAGCACGGCGCTCATGCTCGGGATGGGTCCGAGCCCGCCGAAGCTGTCGACGTCGCCCAGCATCGTGGACCACGACGCGTCCTTCTGCAGGCTTAGCGTCATGCTGCCGAAGCCAGAGGGGGCCGCGCTCTTCTGCGCCGTCGCGTCCGCGCTTGAGGTTGAGGTCGTCGCGCTGGCGTCTGGAGCGGAGGGGGAAGAGGAGGAAGCGGCCGCGCCGTCATCGTTGAGGCGCTGCCGCTTGTGCGCCTGGAAGCCGGCCACGGCCGCGCCAGAGGCCGCGCTGGAGTTCATCTCTGTCCGACGAGAGGCCGCCACGCTCATATACGCAGCGAGGTCGTGTAGGTCGAGGCACTTGCTGCTTCCAAGAAGGAGGAAGGCGGTCAGTCGGTCGGTCGGTGGTCGCTTGTTGCTTTTTGCGGTTATTTGCCGAGTGACGGCCGGCCACCAACATTTTCGCTTTTTCTTCCTTCACTCTGGCGTGCGAGAGCGAAGGGGGGTGCTGTTTTAAACAGGCAAGAATGATGGCTTCGATGGTATGAGCCAATCAGAAAAGAGGAGAGTAAACAACCCTACCCGCGACTTTTGTGACTGGGTGCGCGAATGAAGGTCCAAATGCCTGTACCCACTCGCATTTCGACTTGATTTTCTCTTGCTCTGGCATACAAACACCAAGTACAAAGTCACTTGCGGGTGCGTCTCATTTTCAAATCGAGGGCAGCCATTGCCGGCGCCAATGACCGCGACCCACGTCAACACCATAGCTGCTGCGACGGGATAAACATGGTGTAGTTGTCTTCAAGCCTCAATGCGGCTTGCCTGCAGCAGAGTTCTCGCCATTTCGGCGGTGAGGGCAAGATCTTACAACATCCGCGCCGCGATTGACACGCGGGAGTGAAGGTTGTCAAACGCGCATGTTGAAGCCGGACAATCACTACTCGTCCTGGCGACCGTCATTTTTGTCCTGAACCGAGAGACTTGGAGTGCGATCGCTGGTGATAAGATAGATGACTTGACTGCGTGCAATGCAGCCGAACGTCCTTGCCATTCCCCAGTCAGTCGATCGCATGGATGCACCAAGCGTGCGTGGCTCGATGACCATGGATGGACACACAACCAGGAGCGATCGACACCAATAACCGAGCTGGAGCATCGAAGTGGTAGGCAATACGCGGCGGTGCGTCTCGCCGCGAGACGTCGCCGTCCGCCCGCGTCTCCTCAACCGAAACGGAGAGAAAGAGAGGTCGCTGGACTGTAGACCGACAGCAGAGGCGGCAGTCCAACGAGGATGTGGCGCGCCGTCTCCAAGCTCAGCAGTAACGCCGCCTCGGTGGCGACGGCCGCCACTAACTCGAATGAGCAGGATCCGGCCGCGCGCCGCCGCGTGCTGCACGCGCGTTACAAGCTGCTGCGCCAGCTCGAGGCGCAAGTTCCCGCGACAGACGCACAGCAAGACGAAGGCGACGATTCGGAGGAGGAGGACCAAGGACGAGGAGGCGGCGAGTGCTGGCTGTCCAAGGTGCTCGCCGGGTCGCTGACGCTCGCGGCCGCCGCCTTTATCTGCTACGTGCTTGCACTCCACCGCCAGCGCCTCCACGCGCTCTTCGAGTGAGTGCGGACCCAGGATCCGAGTCAGAGATGCGAGCAGCGGATCAGGCGCCTTCCCATGTCGGCATCGCCCCCCATACTGTAGCCTGGAGGTGCCGAATGCCGACTGGCTTCGTCCCATCAAGGTCCAAAGTCCCATCAAGAGCGGCGACCGATCCCATGTCGATCCTGTCGGAACGAGTCAATCAATGCTTTGAGGGATACTTTGAGGGATACAAAGCGCAGGTACAAAAGTTCAGAAACCAGACCCGCCATCTGGTTTCGCGGCGACTTGCAAGCCATAGCTGCTTCAACACGCGGGCCACAGCTGGGTGACTCGACCCGCTCTTTTCGCTTCAAGTATGCTGGCAAGAAGAGGAGGCGGCACCAGGTGGTCGCGGCGCCGTTTCCGGCTGGTCGGACCGAACGAGACATTGCATCGAGTCAGTTAGCTCAGCACCACCTTTATCCAAAGCTTGGTGCCGAGCCATTCCGCCCCACACGGGACGGCGTGGGACGGCGCCATTGGTTCCTGCCATGCCATTCCGCGATCGATCGCGTCTCCGCTGCGCTCAAAGCGTCCGTTGGACTCGTTCCCCTTGCGTCCCGTGTTGCTGCTGCACGCCCGCGTGTCGGCTAATTCTGTCTTCCAGACGGACGGTCGCACTTAGCGGGCTAAAAGCTAAAACCGGCGCTGCGTCGTCGCACCAAGAAGCGCAGGGTCGCAGTATCAATCCACCGCGAGTTCGACTTCGACGCTAGCTGCTCTCTGCGTCATTGAGCAACTCGCCTCCCCCCACCCGACAGGACTCTACGCAGAACGTCAACAAACGCCGCCACCATGCGCCAGGGCCACCTGATCCTGCACGAGAAGCGCGGCCGCCCGTGCGTGTACTACTTCTCGCTCGAGGACGGCTTCCTGCGCTATTACATGTCGGCGCAGTGCCAGCGTGTCGTGGGCGAGGTGCGCCTGTCCGGCTGCAAGCTCGCCGTCAAAGCGCAGAAGCGGCACGACCTCGTGCCCAACAGCTTCTACCTCGAGGCGCGCAAGGTGTTCGTCAAGGACCGCTCGTACACGCTCGGAGCCCCTGTGCGCGTCGAGCTGAGCGCGCACAGCGCCGACGAGCGCCAAGAATGGGGCAAGGCGCTCTTCTCGTGGCAGCGCTACTACTGGCGCGACCCGTCGGCCGGTGGGGACCCGTCGCTGCCGGAAGACGCCGCCGTCAAGCAGCAACTCGAGCAGGTGATCGACCGGTTCTTCGCGGCCAAGGCGGCACCAACGGCGCTCACGGCTGGACTCGCGCTGTCGGCCGCCAAGCAGCCGCTCGGGTTCCTTCGCCGCAATGCGTCGTCGCTGCGAAGGTCGCTGTCCGTCTCGCTCTCGGCGTCCTCGACCGCGTCCACGTCGTCGTCCACCGTGTCGGACCAGACGCCATCCAAGCCCGAGCACGACGAGCCCGCGGCGTACTGCCCAGCAGGCAAGGTGCCACTCAGCAAGGTCGGCGAGAAGGACTACCGAGGATTCGCCCACGCCGTGGACAACCAGGTGGAGCACGCCTACTAGCTGAGCGTGGTGTCCCTCTTGCCCTCTATCTATTCGCGCGACCGCGTCGACGGCTTTGACGTCCGCGACGTCCGCTGCGAGCCTCCTGCGTCGCCTAGGAGAGACCGCTCCGCGCTGCAATTGTATCCCATAAAACACGAGTCGCTGGCAGCAACGCGTCTCCTTTCATCATGGCTTCGGAGCCTGAGCGGCGGAGGGGGGGAGGGGGAGGGGAGTGAGGCAATGGCGGCGGCGATCGAGGAAGCCAGCGAGATCAAGGGCAGGCAGCCAGCCAGGCGATCTATGTTTAGTGTTTGCGTTTCGTGCGTGATGGCCACGCTAGACCCATGCGGATGCGAATGAAGTGTTCTCTGTCGTCCACCCCCCACAGCTATTGCTGTCCACCGCTCGGCCATACTCAGCTCCTGTTCGAGTCGCTTTCCATGCCTCACAGCCCAATGTACTACGCCGAAAGCCCAGCGCCGCCACGCGGCTTGGACAGCGCCAGCGTGCGCTCGCGGCCGTCCGTCTCGACCTTGGCGACCAGCAGCGTGCGCGTCGAGGTCTCGATCCGCACGACCGGCAGCGTCTGCGCCTCCTGTTCCGGGTTGGCGCCACTTCCGTCCTCCTCCTCGGCGCCGTCGCCTCCTCCGTCCGCGGACGCCCCTAGGTCGATCGCCTTCTCCGCGATGCTCGTGAAGAAGCCGCTCGTCTGGACCGCCGCCGAGTACGCCAGGTCGCCCGTCGCCTGCACGCACAGCCCGTGCGCGTCGTTCAGCACCACGCCCTGCACCCGCACCTCGCTCATGGTGTCGGTGGTCCCGCTGATCAATCAATTTGCTGGCAACAAGTGTCTGAAAGAGATGGAAACCGTCACTCTTTTGAGGATAATTTCAACGCTTCGTGATAGTGACGCGACGGGACAATTTTGTTCTCTGCCCTTGTTGGCCGAATCTATAACTCTTGTGTTCACTATGCCCCGTGTGTTGAAGGTTGTTTCCTTCTCTTTTCCGACTGACCGGCACTTGCGTCACGGAGATTCCGCATCAGCTCGCACCAAAGTCGCTCGGCGTCGGCTACCTCCCTCCCCCAGCGGCGCGGCCGACGCTCCGCGCACCGCACCAAGAAGAAGAAGACGAGCGACTGCAACCCGAGACATCGGCCATGAGCGCGGCGCAGAGGACTTCAAACGGCCGTCGAGAGGCTGAACGCGCAGCAGGGTACGCTCCAGGTTACGCTTCGCCTGATGTCACCTTCTGCGCGGTCGACCGCGTCGGCCAGCGCGCGTTCCTGTCGCTGTGCTCGACCGCCGACTGGCGCGTGTTCCGTCTGGATGGGTTAGCCGCCGCTAGCGACCGCGTGGTGCCTGTACAGGTGCGGTCTCCGCTCGGGTTGACCCCTTGATTACCCCGTCCTTTCCTGCATAGCATGGGTACAAGTGATAACCTTTTATTCTCTCTCTCCTCATGCGAACTGCAGCTAGTGATGGACGCGGACAAGGACGCGCGGCTGCTCACGGACGTGAGGCTGTTCCGCCTGTTCGAGCGCCGCGGCGGCGCGCTCTGCGGCGTGTTCGTCACCCCGCAACGCGTGACGGCAGCCAAAGGCGAAGGTAACGAGGCCGAAGACGAGGACGCGGGCGAGCTTATCGATGCGCAGAGCGATGCCAGCGAGTTCCTGTCGGTCTTCTCGCTCTCCGAGCAGCGGTAAGACGACTGCTGCTCGACTGCTGCGCATCGTAGGCGCGTCACTGACCTCGTACGATGTCTGTGTGTACCCCAGGATCCTATTCTCGCTGCCGCCGACGCCGTCGCTAGTGCTGGACATCCAGTTCAACCGGTCGCTAGCCGCCGTGCTATGCGACTCGTGCGAGGTCCTGCTCTATGACCTCGAGACGTTCAAGCTGCTCCGACGCGTCACCACGGCGGCCCCCGCCATGGCACTTGGCACGCGCTGGATCGCGTACCCCGGCCGCATCTCGCACGGCGCCGGCGCGGACAACCGCAGCCGCGCATCGTCCTTGTCGGCTTGTCGCTGCGGCACAGACGACGACTGCGCATGCCGGTGCAGCTCGACTGGCAGTCCGGACGACGTGGCCAATATCGAGGCGCTCATGGGCGACTCGGCGCGCTTCGGGTCGTCGCCCGGACTGGCGGTGGCCGCGTCCTCGTCGCTGTCGTCCTCCCCGTCCTCCTCGTCCATGATGCTGGGCTCCTCGCCGTCCTACACGGCCATCGACGTGGCGCAGAACGTCGCGTCTGGGCTCTACTACCTCTCGGGCATCGGCCGCGCGACGCTGGCGCCGTACTTGTCGTCGTCGCCAGGCAAACCCGACCAGGCTGCGGGCTTCCAGTCGCCGAACACAAGATACTCCAGCTCGTCGAGCTCTCCGTCGCCCTTCAGCATTGGGGTACGCGCCTACCAGCCACTCCGAGCGTCGCATTCCTTCACTCCGACGCCGTCATACCCCGGCTGGGTCGTCGTCCAGGACGTGGTGACACAGCAGATCGTCTGCAACTTTGAGTGCCACGCGACGGCGCTCGTCAACTTGGCGTTCGACTTCTCGGGCACGCTGCTCGCCACGGGGTCCACCAAGGGCCAGAACCTGCACGTCTACCGCCTCGCGCCGCCGCTGCACGCCGTCGCCAACCACGTCAAGGCGAGCGCGGCCAGTGGCAAGCGCGCCGGCGGCCAGCAGCTATTGTACAAGCTGCAGCGGGGCATCACACACGCCAACATCCAGGACATCTCCTTCAGCCAGGACGCCAAGTGGATCAGCGTCACGTCAGCGCACGGCACGAGCCACTTGTTCGCCATCCACCCCGAAGGAGCGAGGATCAGCGCCGAGACGCACTCGAACGTGGTGGACCAAGCGGCCACAACAGTCCTGGTGCCGTCGCCGACACTGAGCGGCATGGACGGCGCCAGCGCCGAGTCATCGGCCGACTTGAGCGTCTCTACGGTGTTCGCCATGCCCGTACGCGAAGTGAGCGACTTCTGCGCCGACTTCCGCTCGCTGGAGGCCAAGACCATGACCCAAGTGCTCAAACTGCGCCATGAACTCAAGGCAACACACCACTCGACCGCGCCAATTGCCATGCACGCGACGGAGATGGAGCCGAACGGAGCTCATACGTCCTCACATGCAGTTGCTCGAGGCACTCTTGTCGGCTCGGCGCTCGACGCATCGCATGCGCTGTTGGCGCAGTTGGCGAGCTCTACGAACCTGTCGATGGACTTGAGCGGCTACTTCGACGAGTCGTCAGACACAGACGCGCAACGCCGACGCCGGAGACGCCGCATTGGCTGCTTGTTCACTCACGATGGCCTGCGGCTGGCGATCTGCAGCGACACGACGCTCAAGCTCTACGACATGCGCGTCACGCCAGCGCAACGACGCTCCGAGTCGTCTCCCGACTATCTGAACGGCGCCAGCAATGGGTCAACGGGGAAGAGCAGAATGTGGTCGAAGGGCGACCGGTCGACACTGGAAGTCAAGCGCTCGACGAGGTCGGCGGCAGCGTTCGGCTTTGACGCGTCCGTCGCGATGATCAGAGTGTGGGAACTCGGCGCCAGCGCTCGGTCGTCTACCTCCTCGTCGGTCAAGCGCGAGGCGGCAACTTCTGCGCTTGGCAACAAGCACAAGCGCGGTATTCTGACCTGCTCGGTGAGTATCAAGAGCGAGCTGCGGACGTTCGCTCAGCGCTCGTTGCCGCTCTGGGCCCACCCCAAGGTGACGTTCCGAGCCATCGACGCGGAGAACCCGACCGGCCGCGTGCTCGAAGTCAAGCGCCGAGGTCCAAGCCAGAGCCTCACGTTCGTGTCGAGCATGAGCAGCAGCACACTCACGGACGGATCCGTCAACGACCAGCAGCTCTTTGTGCTGGAAATGGACTCGTACTTCGGCATCGGTGGCTCTCCTGTCTTTGACGGCCGGCCGCATGACGGGATGAGCAGTAGCATCAGTGCCAAGCCAGCGGATATCCCGCCGCTGGACCTCCAAGCGAGCATCAACCTGGCCATGTCGACGACGCTGCCGCCCACGCCGCCGCAGGGTCCAATTGAACCGCCAAGAGCCCAGCAACTGATGGACAAGAGCCAACTTGCGGGTGAGAGCAAGTCGAAGGGCAGCAAGAAGAGCGAGCGTCGCCGCGGCAAAGGCAACAAATCCCAGGCCGCGTCGAGCGACGAGAGCAAGACATCGGACGAGGACGACGGTCAGTCGACGGCGTCGTCCCCCGCGCTGCAGTTCACTATCCAGGACATGTACTTCGCTGCTCCTGAGTGCGAACTCACGGACTGAACTGGCCGGGAAAGCGGAGTATCGGGAATCGACGAAGACCCGACCGATGGATTTCGTGTATCAGCCACAAGCGGAAACTCACCAGAAACAAGTTACAGCTCTCAAGAGCGCGGCAAGAGCATCAGGCGCTACACAGCAACCACCAGAAACACAGCCACAGGCGTGACGGATCAACCAGCCAGCCAGCGCTCTCCACCTTCTCGGAAGAAGGACGACAACAGCCATGAGAGTCGCCTCACAAACTGGGAATCGATAATCGAGACACGCTCCAGCCTGGACTTGGCTGGCCGTGCGTTCACTCGCGCCTCCTGATCTATAGCTAACGCTAACACTGCCGCCTACAAGGCAGGCGGGGCAAGTCCGTGCTTCTCCGGCTCGAGCATGCGGTCCACGATCTCGCGCACCTGCTTGTCCGCTTCGCGCTCGACCTCGGCCTTGGGTTGACCCGCGCGGCCCGCCAGCTCGACGTAGAACTTGAGCTTGGGCTCCGTGCCGCTCGTGCGCAGCGTGGCCACGCACCCGTTGGCGAATGTGTACGTGATCATCTGCGTGCTCTTGCTCACTGGCAGCACGGCCTGGTTGTCCGGTTGCGCGCTGTCAAAGCCCGTCGTCAGGTCCCGGACGCTCTCGATCGCGTACTCGCCGCATGAGTCCCAGTACTTCCCGCCATTGCGCAGACGCTCGAAGATGGCGGCCACTATGGCCGGGTCGTGCACCACAACGTAGCCATTGCGCGTGACGAAGTGTCCGTACCGCGTGCAGAGCTCTTCCAGTCTCTGCACAAGCGTCTGGCCATTGACGTGGCGGTCTAGCCAGGCCGCCATCTCGGCCACGACGGCGGCGGCACACACGCCGTCCTTGTCCTTGACCAAGTCGCCGATGCAGAAGCCGATGGCCTCCTCGAACGCGAGCAGCACCATCTTGCCGTCGCGGTTGCGCAGCTCGTCCGTCTTGTTGCCCATCCACTTGAAGCCCGTCAGCGTCTCCTCGAAGCGCAGGCCCTCGGCCTTGGCCACGGCCTTGAGCGCCTTGGACGACACGGTCGAGGCCACGAAGCACAGGTCGGCACGGATTGCGTCCGGATGCAGCCGCAGGTGCTGCTCGAGCTCCCAGACGCCCAGCAACGTGCCGATCTCGTTGCCAGTGAAGATCCGCCAGTGTCCTGAAGCCGGGTCTTGCTCAGCCACGGCCAGTCGGTCGGCGTCCGGGTCGTTGGCCAGCACGAGCCGCGCGCCGTGGGCTTCAGCAGTCGCCATGGCGAGATGCAGAGCTCCCTCCCCCTCCTCTGGATTCGGGAACGCGACCGTCGGGAACTCTGGATCTGGCAGCAGCTGCTCCACCGTCGGGACGTACGCCGGCAGTCCGAAGGCTTCGAACGAGCGGCTAGTGAACGCGTGGCCCACGCCGTGCATGGCAGTGTACACGACCGGCAGCTTCGCCTCGCGGTTCTCGTCCGGGAAGCGGCATAGCGACGCTTGTAGCTGGGCAAAGTAGGCGCGCGGGACGTCCTCCGTCGGGTCCAACAGCCGTGAATGCCCGTAGACGACACGCTCTGGGTCTTCGTACCCCGCGCCGGCCCATGGCTCTAGGTTGTCCAGGATGCGGGACGCGATCTGACCGTCGTGAGGCGGGATGATCTGCGCGCCGTTGGACCAGTACAACTTGTAGCCGTTGTCCTGCTTGGGGTTGTGCGACGCCGTCACCATGACGCCGGCCACGCAGCCCTTCTGCTCAATGCAGTACGGCTGCAGTCCATGCCCAGCAAGCAGGTCGGTCAATCCAGAGCTTACGGCCAAAGGCGA
The DNA here is from genome assembly GCA_023338065.1 of Phytopythium montanum. NCBI lineage: Eukaryota > Oomycota > Peronosporomycetes > Pythiales > Pythiaceae > Phytopythium > Phytopythium montanum. The sequence goes on from JAADXY010000361.1 coordinate 22,237, forward strand.
GAAGGAGTGAGATCAACTGGACTCACCACCATGGGCGTGGCCACTACCCCGCGGTAGAGGTACACGTTGAAGCCTGCATGCAGACAGGCGACGGCCGCGAGCTCCGCGAACCGCCTGGAGCTCAGCGAGCCCTGCGCGCGGTGGTCGTAGCCTAGCGCAACGCCTCGGCGCTTGGCCTCTTCCACCCCGAAGACCTCGACGAGATACTTGCAGATGCCCTGGACATGTAGATGGACGCAAAGTTACGCCATATGCTCTGGACAAAAAAGGTATGGGTTTCACTATGCAAACACGCACCTGCGTGGTCTGGATCACGACGAGGTCGTTCATGGCGGCGGGGCCCGGAGCCATGGCCGCGCGTAACCCGGCCGTGCCGAACGCGATGCGCGAGTCGAACATGCCGCGCAGCTTGGAGACGTCCTGCGCGTCCACGAGCGCCTGCACCTGGCGCCGCGTGCCCTCATTCACGTCCCACGCGATCCACTGGCGCGCGAGCTGCAGCCAGTCTTGTTTGTCGGCCATCGGGGTCACGAGGAGGGAGGAGGGGGGAGGGGAGATACTCGTCTTGAGCGGTTACTTGCGGATTTGGAAGTGGCGCGTTGCCCGGAGGAAGGAAGGAAGTGCCAGGGCGGCCGACCGACTGGACGCGCATTCACTGGCGGCGCCACCGCTTTTCTGGCGATGACTGCGAAAATGCACGCGAAAAGATGCGAGGTTACGTCGTAACCCGCTTCAATAACCGAGTCAGTACACGATGCACTGGATAAATGGAAGGCAATGCACCGGACAACATGACTTTAGTTATCCCTTTCCACTGGAGTAAGCATACACCACGCGCGTGCTCTTGCCTTGTCACATTCAACCGGCATGTCGACGGATTGCATGCCACTCTGCATCTCCTCCCCACCTCCTTCCTCGTCACGTTGCCAACCGCTTGGCGCTGCATTTCCACTGGCATCGAGGCCGAATTCTACGACAAGGAGTGTAACCCTCGGTCGGTCCAGACGATGGCCTTCTGTCAATGCCTCTATCGTGAGGTGGAAGCTCTGGGGCGTAGTCAAAGGCAAAGCACCGGCAAGCAGCGCGGCGAGCGGTGCACCGATGCTCTTGAGCCTCTTGTCGTCTTTGGGCATCGCCTCGTCATGCTGCCGTCTACTACTTACTGCACGCCCAGTCGGCGCGTCGCCGTTCGCTATGCTTGGACCGCAATACGAAGCACTTGAGCTCGCTAAAGTACTCTATCCAAGGCGAGAAGATCTCAACTTTAGCCACGAGCACATCGATCTCACGTCACAGTGCTGGACGAACTTGCGTCGCCCAAGAGGAGGCAGTAAATAGCAGCAAGTCACCTTCAGTGGCGAGCCACGAGCCAGCTAATTGCGGTCGAGAGTCCGTAACATGGACAGGAAGGAGAGGAATGCGATCAAGCAGGCTAACATTAGTCACCTGTGAGCACTGATAACAAACAACAGAGCCGTGGGAACTCCGTCCACCCTCCTTCAGCCTCTGTTCGAGTGCCTGACGACCTCACTCCTACATCTCCGTTACTCCGCTCTCATCCCCAACACCTTTTGCGACCACCCAAGGCCGCCTACAACCCTCCGATCGTCATGCGAGAGCGCTATCACCTTCTCTTCGCGCTGGCCGGCGTCTTCAACTCTATACAAGCAGTATCTGCGGCAGTGTTGGCCCCCAACCGCTTCCTGGGCACCTGCCTGACCAACGAGTGGGTCAAGAAGATGGAGACCGAGCTCGGCGTCTCGGCGTCCGAGCGGGACCCAATAACCAAGCGGCTGCTGCATCCGTTCCTCCACGCCGCGCTACCTGTCCCTCGCTACAAGGTAAGCCCAGCTGGGCTCTTGTTGTAGCGTCTAATACTGTATAATTGTCTAATGATGTATATTGTCGATATTATGCTGTATAGCTGGTTGACGAGCGAACAGCGAGCGATGCGGCCTACAACTCGTCGTGCCTCCCGACTGGAGACGCAATCTACGGACCTGGCGCGGTCGTGGACCTCGATACTGGAGAAGTGACGGACATTGGTCATGTGGCCGACTCGCTCGTCCTGGAAGTCAACGAAGGCGCTGTCCACCGCCTCAACACCATGATCTTCGCCATCGTCTTCAGGGAACTGATCGGGTACAACGTGTCCATCTACTCGACGCCCGGGTCGGTCGACATCGCCAAGCGCATCACCTTCACGGACCCTCAAGCCTGGTGCACGCCGGTACATACCAACGTGGCCGTCTCGACGCGCGTGGCCTTCTCCGAGAGCTCGTGGTACGTCCTGGGCGAGTTGGGCAACCGCATTATCCAGGGCATCTACACTTCCAACGACCTGATCGAGGCCGGTCGAGACGCCAACCAGTCCTTCTACGCCGACTTCTGGCGCGACTACGTGACCAACGACGGGCTTATTGAAGCTCTCGCCGAGTCCAACCTACGTGGTAACCCGACGTACTTCCCGCCGACTACAGCCCACTGCAAGGACGGAGAGTGGGGGTGTCTTGAGCACTGTCAACGGACCTACGCGTGTACTCTACGTGAGCAACAGGCGCAGCATAGCGAGTGTCTGGCAGTCGTGGCATCGTACCCGGCCGTCTTGCGGTACTACTGGCCGGCGCTGCTCAACAACCTGGACATCCCCGCCTACATTTGCTACGTTGGCCGCGAATCCATGCAAAGCTTCGTGCTCGACATGCACAGCCAAGGCAAGGGCGTGGCCTTCTTCATGAACTACCCGGACGAGTTCCTGTCGCGGTACTCGGGTCGCTTCCAGCGCATTGCGCTGCCCAAGGGCACAGCCGCAGACCAGGCCAAGAACTCGGCCACGTTCGGAGAGAACGGGTACGGCAACAGGACCGACAACCCGGTGCGAGTCGACCGGTTCGACGACACGAACCAGAAGCTCGTGGCACTCAACCTGCTGTCCGAGCCGGCCAACATGCCGGCTATCAGTGTCCTCGCGACTATCCGAGTCGTCGACAGCGCGTTCGAGAACCTCCTGGACCGGTACATCGCACTCACGAACTCGTCGTCGACAGCGTCTGAAGACCCGCACTTTGACGCCGCGTGTGGCTGGATGAGAGACAACTACAAGACATGGAAGGCCTGGATGGCGACGCCGCTGCCCTTGTGTACGGTCGGAGACCATATGCTCGTGTCGTTCACTGGCTGTGGCAACGAGTCCAGTGTGAGAGAGGTGTCGTTCCAGTGGGAAGTGCCGGACCCGACAGACAACTTCAGCCCTTATGTATGCGACGGCGGGATCATGGAGATACCACCGACGCTGGTGACCAGTCGGTCGTGTGAATGGCTGGAGGACAACGGTGGGACGTGGCACGCCTGGGCGGACGCTCGACCGGCCTGCGACGACTCGTTCTACGCCTACGAAGTCAACGAGTGCGGGGCCAACGGGATGCACGCCATCAAGTACTACTGGTTGCTGCCGAGTGCCTCGAACGCGTCAATCTCGCTCGAATGCGACGGTGAACTGCCCAAGACGTTCGCGATCGACTGCGAGTACATGCCCGTGGTCTCGACCGGGTTCTTGGTCGTCGCTGGCCTTGTGTGGATCCTGATCG
>JAADXY010000362.1:0-25752 GCA_023338065.1 Phytopythium montanum
GCTGCGCAGGCCCTTCTCGAGCTGCTGCACGTCGCTCTTGTCGAGCACGACGCTCCACTGGAGCGCGGCGATCTTGAGGCACGTGATGCAGCTGAGCCGGATGAGCTTGTTCTTGGAGTCGAGCAGCATGTCGACCAGCAGGCGCAGCGTCGGGCCCTTGACCACCGTCTGCGCCGCCACCGCCTCGATGCACTCGCTGCAGTACGTGCCGCACACCTTGTTACCGCCGCCGCGCACCTCGAGCAGCGGCACGAGCACCTCGCGCAGGATCGGCGCCATCGATTGGGCTTTGTGATCCAGAAAGATTGATTTAGTCCTGCCGCGACTTGCCTTCTTGAGGAGCGGGATCGCTCGCATGTTCAGGATGAACGAAGCCATCGTGTTGATCGCGAACACGTTGACGAGCTCTGGATGGGAAGCCATGGCGCCATCACACGGACGCCGGCGCCGCATTTGCCGCAGTATGAGCACCAGCGTCGGCTTCAAGCAGTGCGCCAGCATTCCTCTTGACCCGCGCTGTTGACTTACATGCAAGGTCTGCCTCTACCAATTTTGACCAATCACAGCCTGGAAGGAGGCGACAGAATAATTCCCGATTTTTAGTGGTCAAAACGCCGCGGCCACTCACTCACTCGCTGCTGGCAGCAACCATGGCGGCGCGCGTGACCAAGCTCTTCCTGCAGCCATCGCACCGCGAGCCCGCGGGCCCGTCAGCCGCCGTGCAGGCTGCCACTGGCGCCAGCGGAAAGGCCAAGGCAGCCAAGCTGGTGGCGCTGGGCAAGAAGCCGGTCGCGGCGGCGGCTCCAGCAAACAAGAAGACGCTCAAGCGCAGCAAGAAGCCGACGGCGGGGAAGAAGCCGCGCGAGCACTTCTTGGTCGCCGCGCGGCGCGAGCTGGCCAAGGCGGACCGCACGCGCGAGAACGTGCGCAAGCTGCGCGTCAAGACGCCGCCCAAGACGCAGAAGCTGATGGCCAAGGTGCGGCTGGCGCGCTAGGCTTCCTTGACTGGTGGCGATCTCTCCTGACTGACATATCTGCTGCTGTTGCTTGTGGGCAGGCGCTGGCGCAGCGGCAAGCGCTGCTGCGGTGAAGAGTCTCCCCTCCTCCGCTTGCTCATCATTGCCTCGGTTCATTCGCTCCCGCTCCTGCAGATCAATAGACTTCATGTTCCTCTCTCCATCCGACGCGTCGTGCTGCCTGACAAAGCACTGCCAACGCAGCGAAGAAGGACCATTGACTGGGAAGGAGTGCAAGTCGTCGCTCCGTGTTGAAGGTTAACGCGAGCCGCTCTTTCCCTCGCTGCTTAGAGTGCGTTCACGGCCGCCACGTGCATGGGCCGTGGCGATCTCGCTCTTGTCGCGCCTCATACTCTCTTTCGGGAGGGCCTCCTTCGCCCGGCTTAGTGCTCGCGCGGGGGCGTCGCGCGGATGCCGCTCTGGTGCACGTTGACCTTGAGCACGCCGTCGTCCAGGTCGTGGAAGTCGTCCTGTAATCGGGAATCGCCACAAAACGCCGTCAGCAAGGCAGCAACGACGGCGGCAAGAAGGCAGGTGGCGGCGAGCACGTACGCGGCTCATCTGGCGGAACGTGTAGCCGTAGACGGCCATCACGAACGTGCCGAGCGTGCCCGCGGCAATGAAGTTCCTGGCGCGCGTCGAGAGAGCCATCGTGGTGGCGGGTCGTTGTCTCCTTTGTTGGTTGATCTCGCGTCTGCGTATTGGGTGTGTCCTCTGGATAAGTATATCCAGAGTCCAGAATATAAATATCCAGAGTTTCTTCGGGGCGTCAATGCTCATGCTCATGCACATGCAAAGGCCAATGCTCATGCACACGCAGCACGCACGCACACACACACACACACACACACACACACACACACACACACACGCCTCGTGGTGACCTATAGTATTCGCGAGTGTTACGATTCGGTGTGCCGCCATCTAGCTCCGTCGCTGGCGGAGACGCGCGCGGCGCGGGTCTTCATGAAGCGGCCGCTGCGGTATCAATACAGGAGCAGCAGCGAGTCGCCTCGGGCCGCGCGCAGGCGGCAAATTCAAAAGCAAAACGCGACTGGACATGGTGCTGTCGCTGAGTTGGTGTGCCAACCCGCCAGCCACTCACAGGTCCGAGTACGTGTTGGTCGCGCGGTAGTAGGACGAGCCGGGGTAGCCCATGTTCATGCCGCGCGAAGGCTGCGGCCGGCCGCCGCTGCCGCCGAGCGAGCCGCCGACGCCCGGCGCGTGGCCGTAGCTGTAGCCGCGCGAGCTGCCGCCCAGTCCACTCGGCTGTTGACCGGCGACCTGCACGAGGAACATGTGACCCGACGGACACGCGACGCGCCTGCATTGGGCCAACCCATCCACGAGCGTTAGTACTGGGCTCCAGTATGGCGAGTGAGCCGCAGCTCCAATGCAGACCTACATGTTGTACATGTGCGGGAGCACGCGCATCTGGATGTGGCACTGCGGACAGCGCACGAGCGCGCCGTGCGAGCTGGCGCGGTACGACACAGGCTGGTTGGCCGGCGGGGGCGGCGGCGTCGGGGTCGGAGCGGGGCCTCCAAACCCGCTGGGCGTCCCATCCGCCGGCCGTGGCTGCGCATCCCGCTCCGAGACCGCGGCGCCGCAGTCGCGGCAGAAGCGGTGGCCGAGGCGCACGCGCGGGTGGTCGCAGTGCTTCTTGACCTGCATCTCCGTCATGGTGGCGCGACACGACGGGCACTTGTCGTAGTTGGACGTGTCCGAGTTCTGCATCTCCTTGAGGCAGACCCAGTGGAAGCTGTGGCCGCACTCGGTCGTGTAGATGGCGTTGCCCACGTCCATGGGCTCCAGGCACAGCGCGCACTCCTCGGCCTCCTGCACGACCGTCGTGGCCGCCGGCGTCAGGCTCGACGCCATGGCCGCGGCGCTCGGCGGCTTGAGCTCCTCCGCCGCTGCCACGGGCTGCGCCAGCAGCGCCAGCGCGCGCCGCTCGGCCTCCTGCAGCCCGCGCTGGCGCTCGGAAGACCGCAGCGCACGGCCGCAGTCGTCCAGACTACGCGCGCGCCGCACACGGTCCGGCCGCGGGCCTAAATGCGCCTCCTCGAGCTGGCGCAGCCGCATCTCGCGGCGAGAGCGCTCCCTGGCCAGCTGTTCGGCCGCCTCCTGCTCGCGCCGCATCTGCTCAGCCGCGCGCATGCGCTGGTCCTCCTCGACCACGGCCATCTGCCGCGCGCGCGCGCGCTCCACGTCCTCGGCGCGGCGGCGCTCCAGCAGCATCTGGTTCTGGTCGCGCACGCAGCGGTCGCACACGCGCACGGGCTCGTTGTTGTAGCGCATGATGGTCGCGCTCGGAAGCACCTTGTGCGACCGCGCGCAGCTCCCGCACACGGCACTGCCGCACGTCTGTCGGCCGGCAAGCGAGGGCATTAGTCACCGCTCCACGTAGTCACAGAACCCAGGGGGAGACGCACTCGGCAGCGGTGCTTGCGGCGGAACGCGTGGAACTTCTTGTCGCAGATGGCGCAGTCGGCCGCCTCCTCGAACATGGCGTCCGACATGTTCTGCACGGCGCCCTGCGGCCGGGACATGAGCATTTCGAACCGCGACTCGACGGGCTGATCGTCTGCGGCTTCTGCTCTCGGTGGGCGTGCGGCGGGGGCGGTAGCGGCGGCGTGAGCGGCGGAAGCGCGGCGCTCCTTCTCGGCCTTCCTCCCGCTCTTCCTCGGTTCTTTCCCGACTTCGTGGTGCGTCGTTCAGATGTGACGGAATATAGGCGATTTAGAAATAGAAACCCGAAAATCCACTCCAGAATAAGAAAGAAACATTGTAAAATGACACCCAGAAGAGCATCGAAGGCGGACGATGCTGCGGCGCGCTTCATGGCGCTGTCGGGTTGCTTCACGAAGCGGCTCGACGGCGGTGAGCTACATGCAAACAAGCCTTGATGTCGAGTGAGACTGCCGGGTGGAGATACGTCCTATTGCTACATCAATCATCTTCCAAGGCTAGAGCATGGCCTCCTCGCCCTCGTCGTCGTCTTGGTGCTGCTGGTCTGGAGCGGCGGACGCGCTGCGCTCCTCGTCCTCCGCCTGCTCGTCGTCTTCCTCGGCTTCGGCCTCGCGCTCGAGACGCAGCGCGCGCTTGCGCTCCTTCTCGCGCAGGTCGGACATGAGCCCTTGCACCTGCCGCATCATCATCAGCCAGGTGAGTTTGGTGCCTCTATCTCCTCGCTACAAGCCCATAAGCAGACGCACCCCGTGCTGCCGGCCGAGGAACTCGGTTCGCTCCAGGAAGTCCGCAAAGTTGAGTCCCGGGTACAGGTCGAACGCCCACTGCGTGTACATGTTGACCAGCGAGCGCAGCGCCTTGGCCTGCCCCAACAACAACAAACCGCAGCACATCAGTATCTCTCCCGAGCCATAACACCCACCGCGACCCAACAATACGCACCTCCTGCCCGCTGACGTCGCTCGAGACCTGGTACGGGAACGTCCGGTGGATCTTCTTGAGCCCCTCGGCGGACAGTAGGTGCGACTCGGTCATCATGCGGCGCTTGCGCTTGCCGGGCGTCTCGCTCGCTGGCTCATTCGGGCCCAAACCGGCGTCGCCTGCTGTACCGCCAGCTGCAGCTGACTCGTCTCCTGTTGCGGCGGCGCTCGGACTCGCCGCAGGGCCGTCGTCGCCAAAGGCTCGCGTCGCCATGCTTGTTGTGTGGCTTCTCAGGTTCCCGCGGAAAGAGGCGGCAAATTACATATGTGGTGTAAACCACATAACAAACAGAGGTTACATTGCGTAACTCGCGAGCGTAACCCCATCTTCAACACGTTGAAGATTATGATGCCCTCGAAGACGCTTGGATGGATGACGACGCCCTCCATGTCGTCGTTGCTCTCGCTTGATGGGCACCACCATCTCGACCTTCTCGACCGACGGTGACCACCACTCCTCACTCAGTCCATCATGGGATGTATGAAGTCGTCATGTGCTGAGATGCATGTGGTCGGGACGGGGTGAGAGGCTTGAGTGACTGGTTGATGGCATGCCGCCAGTGCCACCAGCTCCGAGGCGAGGCCAGCAACCAAACAGCCTCGATCGACCGTGCAGTCTCGTGGCCATATCATACCGCGACACGTTAGCGTCTTCGGATCGACGCCAACGCAATCGAAACTCGAACGACCAACACTCGGATGCCAATCTCACCGCGAAGTGACTTGACCCAGGTGACTTCTCCTCTGTAGACCGAACGAATGCCGCACGAGGGAGCAGCCAATGAGCCGATCGACCATGATCCGGACGCTTCACTATGGAGAGACGCAGGCGGAGACCTCGACATCCGCCCTCCGAGCTCTCGAACGACCATTCTCATTCCCCAATTCGACTCCAACCTCCCTCCACCTCCAACAAACCCAACGAACCGACCGGCATGAGCCCCGCCAACGTCCACTACCCGGTCCTCAGCAAGTTCGCGCAAGCCGACGGCATCGACGTCTTCTACCGCGAAGCCGGCGACCGAACCCTCCCGACGCTCCTACTACTCCACGGGTACCCGACGTCGTCGCTGCAGTTCCGCGAGCTGATCCCTTTGCTCGCGGACAAGTACCACATCATCGCTCCGGACCTGCCGTCCTTCGGGTTCACACAAGTGCCCGCCGCGCGCAACTACGTCTACACGTTCGAGAACCTGGGCAAGACGCTCGTGGCGTTTGTGGACGCGCTGCAGCTCACGCAGTACGCGCTCTACGTCTTCGACTACGGCGCTCCGGCCGGTCTCCGACTCGCACTCGCGTACCCTGAGCGCGTGGCCGGCTTGGTCTCACAGAACGGCAACGCGTACGAAGAAGGCCTGGGCGACGCCTGGGCTCCCATCCGCAAGTACTGGGCCGACGCCTCCGCTTCCAACCGCCAAGTCGTCCACGATAACGTGCTGACCCTCGAGGGGACTCGCTGGCAGTACACGCACGGCGTTCCGGCGTCCAAGCTCGAGCGTATCGCACCAGAGGGCTACACCCTCGACACGCTGCTGTTCGAGCGTCCAGGCGGCAAGAACATCCAGCTGGACCTCGTCTATGACTACCGGACCAACGTGGCGCTGTACCCGGCGTTCCAGCGGTTCTTCCGCGAGTCGCAGGTGCCGACGCTCGTCATCTGGGGCAAGTACGACGAGTTCTTTGTGCCCGCAGGCGCCGAGGCGTTCAAGAGGGACAACCCCAAGGCGGTGGTGGAACTGCTCGAGACCGGACACTTTGCGCTCGAGACGGACGTCGAGTACATCGCCAAGCGCATCCGCGAGGTGATCGACTTGTAGGCTGCCGATCGACGAGGCTGCAGAGGGCAACAGCGACGCCAGAGTTGAGGGGAGAGAGTTGACACCTGCAGTCGCTTGGTGGTGATCAGACCAGTCGAGGGCACTCTGCGGTGTAGGACAGCCCGTGAAATGAACGCATTGATACAAGGAACATGCTGCCTCCATCCACGACTCGAAATCTCTCACATCCCCAAACGCCATCGCTAGACGAAGAGGAAGGATGCCGCCGAGTGCTGGCGACCGACGGGCGCGCTGCGAACTGCTGTAGCAAGCACCGCCTGGTGAGCACGTCAAGGACGAGAGGAGGCCGATCCAAGGACTAGGATGCCCAACAGAGCACCTTCAACACCGTCACCGTCATTGAAGTGCAGATTTCGTGAGGTGGTCCACATGGTTTGGATGGGGCCACTAAAATGATGGAAAAAATGTGTCGAAAATCGAAAATCGACAATTTCCCCTTCACGCCACACTCTCGACTGCAGCACCGCCATTCGCACCGCCATTCGCACCGCCATTCGCACCGCCATTCGCACCGCCATCGCACCGCCATCGCGCTGAATCGACACGAGCCAGCTATTCGGAAACGAGCTGTATCGGATCCACTCGACTGTGAAGGTGGTGTGCTGAATGCGTTCGACGAAGAGACACTCGCCGCCAGTCGATTCGGGGCTGCAACAACGAGACTTTAGCCATGTTTACGCCAAAGTGGCCCGCATCACCTCTCATTTCGGTATCGCATACCATTCGCACAGAGAGAAGCGCCGCTGCATCGAGCGCCAATGATCACACACTTGCTTATTTATGGCGTCGCTGCGCTTGGTACAGTGTTACAGCTAAACGACTGCCCCAACAGACTTTGAAGCCAAACGAAGTGGGTTCTTTCCGGCTGGAATGTTGGTTCGATGGGTTCAATGCGCTGAACGTGGTGTGCTTGAGCAAGCAGCTCTCCTCGTCGATGGCGACCTGCCCGCGGCTCCTCGCTGGTTGTCCTGGCAGAGTACATGAGCAGAGCACCACGCATTATATCATTCGGTTGCCTGAAAGGCTCGGCTCTATTTACAGTCGCTGAAATATCCTGCCGCCCAATCCCATCTCGCTCGTAGTGGCAGCGGGACCAATCACGTCCCTCAAATCCCAAAATAACCTTTTAAATCCACTCCTCGGTTTCACTCTTGCGCCAGAGTTTACGCGTCCCGAAATAACCATGCGCAAAAGTAGAAAAGGGACTGATTTGGGGGAGAGCACAAGAAGCAGTCCTGCCACCACGCCACACCCACGTATTCACGACCTGTTTGTTTACTGATACTCTTATAATTGGAAACTATCCAACACACAATTAACAGTATAGTTTACACATATCCACCTGTATCATAGCATATAAATTATCAATCAATATATATGTTAGCATCGTATTGACGCGCCGAACCACCCTCAATCCAGCAGCGCGTCCACTGCCGCCGACGCCCCACAGAAGAGAACTTGGCCGCCGCCGCGCAGGTCGTCGCCCTCCCCGCCTGCCGTCCTCCCCTCCCCTCCCCCTCCTGCAGTCATGCCCGCGTCGTTCCTGCCGACGTTCGCGCGTCCGGCGCTGTCCCGCGCCAAGCGCAAGCTGTCGGGCCCTCTGCCGTCGTCGTTCCCTTGGGACGCGTCGACTTCGGACGAGCAAGCGGCGCTGTCTCCTTCCTCCTCCTCCTCGTCTCCCACCAAGTCCCCGACGGCCTCGCTCAACATCCGCGAGGTCCTGGGCTTCATCCTCTTCGTGCTCGCCACCGTGGTCGACGTGGGCGCCGGCGTCATGGTCTGGGTGCTCTTCTTCAAGCTCGTGGTGTCCCCGGACTCACAGCACTCGCGTGCGACCTGGGCCGGCGTCTGGGCCTTGTACTCGGCCGTCTGGTGGGCTTTCCGGTCCGCCACGCGACGCCGCATCGACGCCAACATGCGCTCCACCATGGACCACGCCGAGATCTTCGTCGGCATGTCGCTCGTCATGGTCTTCTCGGTCAACATCGCCTTCTGGCTGCACGTCCCGGCCGCCGAGCCGCTCCCGGACCTCGGCTTCCTGCTCATCCCCGAGCAAGCGGCCGACTCGCCCTGGCGGCCACTTAGTGACGCGCTCACGGCCGGCGTGCCCGTGCTCTTCGTGCTGCAGTCGGCGCTCATGCGGCGCGAGAACCGCTGCAAGGTCATCTCGTCCTTCTTCCGCTGCGCCACCGTCTGCTACTTCCTGCGCATGCTCTCGCTGGCGGTCACGTCCCTCCCAGGCCCAGCGCCGCACTGCCGGCTTGGGTCAGTAGACTACCACCCGCCGACGTCCTGGATCGACATTGTCACGCGCGTCGGACCCATCTACGGCCAGTACAACTCCTGCGGAGACCTCATCTTCTCGGGACACATGGCCTACACCAACTCGGCCGTGCTGCTCTACCTGCGGCAGCTGGACCGCCACTTCCCGCGCTTCTCCAAGCTGCGGTGGACGCTCGGCGTCTGGTACATGGCTGTGCTCGCGGGGCTCTGCATCGCCGGCCGCAAGCACTACACGGTCGACGTCGTGCTCGGCTTCATCGTCTCGACGCTCGTCTTCTTCCACTTTGAGCACGGCTGGGTGCCCGTCTGCTTCCAGGTCGCGGACATCGAGCCGCTGCTGCTACTCCAGCAGTACGCGCAGGCCCAGCAGCGCCGAGGAGCGCCGCACTACCACCGCTGGACGCCCGCCAAGAAGCGGTTCAGCATGGACGTGACCGACGAGGCCGTCGACGAGTTCGACGACGAGATGGACGACGATGCGGGGGCTACAGGACGAGCGGACGCGTTGCTGGCCGCTGGGAGCGTCGCTACAGCGTCAGGGGGGGCGGCGGCGGCTCCTAACGCGCCAGCAGGCAAGTCGCTCGAGCAGATCCAGGCCATTTGCTAGATTGTGAGGACCAAGGTGATACAATAGCCAAGTCGGTTTAGAAATGGTGACAAGTTTGCGAAAAAAATAAAAAAAATGATCGAAAAGAGTCGGCATTTGTACTTCGCATGTGGGCCACATAAAAATACCATATCGTGCATTCATTGGCTAATATCATGTTCTAATAGCACTCTATTGGCTATAATTCCAGCAGACCCCGAGCAGTCGCGACGCGATAGAAACGTAGGCGGCATGAAGAAGAAGGAAGGAAGCCTGATACACTTGGAGTCTCTCACAAGCAGAAACCACCCTCCTCGCCTAGTGACCGCCCTTCTCCGAGCGCTCCATACCCTCCAGCCCAAGCCGATCCGCGACGCGAATGACCAGCACGGTCAAGCCCAAGGCCAAGTTCCCGAGCCGCAACCTCAGCGCCGTCTACAAGGCGCCGGCGTCCGCGACCAAACCCACCGACCATGCCGGTGCGTCGCCAGGCATTACCACCAGCCTTTCCGCCCTATCCGGACCTCTAATCGCGATTATTGTGCCCCACAGGCGGCTTCTACCGGAGCGAGAACCGCATGCTGGTGCTCGGCAAGTCCGCCATGAGCTCCGCCCCCGCGCCAGCCCCCATCAACACGCCGAGTCTGCGCAAGGAGCACTTGCAGGAGCCAGCTCCAGCTCCCACTAACAGCCCGGCGCGGACAGGCTGGGCCGTCCCCACGGCCCCAGTCGCGCCTCCTTTGAGCCTGAACCACGGGCCCCAAGCTTCCGAATCCGCCAGTCAGGTGACGTCTGTGGAGCATCGCTCTACTGCACCAGCACCCGGAGAGAACGTCTGGGCGTCTGGCCACGTCGCCGAGGTCATCAACCCCGAGCTGGCGCACCACCACGACCCGCCAGAGCAGCAGCAGCAACAGCAACCGGCTGCTCTACCCGAGAGTAGGGCGGTAGGGCGAGCGACTGGCCGCTTTGCGCGCTCGCCCTTGATGGAAAACAGCGGCCGGTGGGGAGACGACGCCGTGGAGCGGGACATTGAGCGCCGAGACCGCGAGCGGGAGGCAAGACGCTATCGAGAGTTCCCCGATTTGAGGGAAGCCGCCAAGATCGAGGAGCAGCACCACCACGACGTCGTCAGCGCCGGTAAGGCGACCGCCCCACTCCGAGACCGGCCTACTCCCCAAGACGACCGCTTTCACAATGGAGTCGATCGATTCCACAATGGAGGGGACCGTTTCCACAATGGAGGCGACCGTTTTCACAATGGAGGCGACCGCTTCCATCGTGAAAGCGACCACGTGGACCGATTCCATCGCGAAGACGACCGTGCGGACGAATCGCACCGCCCGTGGGCTCGCGCCGAGCCACAGCCGGCCGCTGCGATCCCCCACTCTCGCTTCAGCCCTAGCGACGCTCGGTTCGACGGCTTCACCCCTCGTCCCCAGCCGTCAGTGACCAGCAGCCGAGCCGGCAGCAGCCACGGCAGCTCTACCAGCGCCTCGGAGCTCGACGTGGGCCACCGATACCCTTCACCGCCTCACTACTCGTTCATCCCGGAGGACGCCCACCACCACCATCACTCCCACGACTCGTCAGCATCAGTCGCTCCCGTTCAACCGACGCTCCCGCCGTCCGTCGGCCCCGACAGCGTTCACAATGAGCCAATGAACTGGCGGAAGCACCCGACGCCGACGTTTGCTCCACGCTCAGTCCCCGTCCCTGAGCGGTCAGCTGCGCCACTCAGTCGCGCGTCCTCCAGCTCATCAGGCGGCGTCCAGCCAGCCACTTCGAGTCCCCAAGTCCGCATCCTCAAGCGCGTGGAGGCCGGGCCCAAGATGTTGTTCGACCCCAAGACGGGCGGCATGGTGAGCGCCGACAAGGACGAAGCCAGCCGTCGACGCAGACCGCAGCCCAAGCCAGTAGCCGAGCTCAAGCCAACCGTCGAGGTCAAGCCTACGATCGAGGCCAAGCCGATCGTCGAGCCCAAGCCCGCGGCGACCTTCGAGCCTAAGCCGACTGTCGAGGCCAAGCCCGTGGCGACGCTGATAGTCGGAGACATGGAGTTGCCGATCCACCACGTGCCGATCATGGCGTTAGGACGAGAGCCCGAGCCTGCGAGCGAGGAGCAGCCGGCGTCCGAAGCGACGGTCGAGGCCGTCGAGGTCGCAGTCCAAGCGTCTCCAGCCTCGACATCCGCTTCTCCGTCTGTCGAGGACACCAAGAAGCCGTCGATGGCCAAGTCGAGCAAGCCAGCCAAGCCGGCGGTTCGTGTTCACGACCGGGTCAAGGCGGAGCAGCACCGCTCGCGGTCCGAGTCGACACACAAGGCGACGGCAAAGGGCGAGGCCCGTCACACCGTGTCGGCTTCTCCGTCGGTGCCTACATCCGCTAACGCTGCGAGTCGTAGCCAGGAGAAGCGACCGGCTGGGGGGAAACGCCGTCAGGACAAGGTAGAAGAGAGGAGAAGCGTCCGCGTTGGCAATGCGGACGGCAAGAAGACGGAGAGGAAGACGAAGACGCCTTGGGACGCAACAGCGGCCTCAGCCAAGCGAGAGAATCGCTCTTCAGCTCCTGCCAGGCAACCGGCCGCGTCGAGTGGGCCGGCACAGCCGTCGAAGCGTGCCGAGAAGCGTGAAGCTCGCGCCAGACGCTTGGAGCACGCGTCCGATACGGTGGAGGGAGACGACAAGGCTTTAGAGACGACCGAGAGCGGTTTCCAGACCGTCAAGTCTCGGCGAGTGCTGCTGACGGAGAAGAAGGTGCAGCGACAGCTTGAACCAGCGGTTGAGACCAAGGCCAGCGGTGGAGCCGAAGCCAATGGCTCGACGCCATCGCAGCGGAAGCCGAGGGGCAGGAGAACGGGCCACGAGACCAAGCCCAAGGCTGAGCTAGCGGCTGAAGCCTCGACCGAGGCGGTAGCGAGTGCTAACACGAGGAGTCGACGCCTGGAGCGTCAGGCCGGCGGAGAGCAAGCTTCCGAATCGACTGCAGCTCCTAGAACCGAGCGGATTCGAGAGCCCAAGCAGCAGCGGACCAGTAAGGGGGAGCAGGGCGGCGCTGCGTCCAAGCCGCGCGGGAAGCGAGACGCTGCGGCCGCACCACAGGCGGTGGAAGCGGCGGATGGGGCGTCGAGCACGCCGCCAGGGTCGAAACAGACGTCCGACAAGCGGAAGCCGAGAGGAGGGAAGGCTGGGAAGCCCAGAGGCGAACGACAAGCTCGTCCCACTTCCTCGGAGGCCGTAGAAGCGCCTGGCACAGCGGCTAAAGGCGCAGAAGCCGGTGCTGTAGCAGCAGCCAGTCCGCCATCGAAGACGCCAGGCAAGTCGCAGCGCAAGCCGAGCGTCCGGAAGGTGTACGTGGTCAAGGCGACGCCTGCATCTTCGCTGTCCGCCGCGTGATCGGCTTGGAGAAAGCCCAGCTAGCTGACCTGCAAGTACAATACGTTGGCGGAGAGAGTGGTCTCTACCACGTGCGATAGGCAGCAAGAGGTCGCTAGAGTACGATACGAATCTCCATTCGACTGACTGATGAGCCGGAGCTGCAGGCTTTCGCATTGTAAGCTGCGACGCGACGGTAGCGGACGTGATCGGGTGGTCTCGCCAATCTTGCTGGATCACCAGGAGCTCAATAGCCTAACCGAGGCAGTTAGCTGGTCGGGCTCAAGGTGTTCGTACTGGAATCCCCGGCACCGACTGCAAGGAGCTGTCCCCCAACTGTGTCACCAACGGCACAGTGTGCTCGCGTCACTGACCACTGAGAGCGGCGTGACGATCGACGAGTCGGCGACACGACTGGAGGACGAGCATCCAAGTCGAATTTCGTTCGCGGGAAGCGCCGCCTGGCGCGGAGGAACTCGCTTGCGACGGCCATTGCCGCCTAGTTGACAGGCTCGTTGTGAATTGTGCCCTGGCGTCCTGGAGGATTCGCTGGGCATGCCGCGCCGCCCTCGCGTGGACTTCTGAGGCGAGGTCGTGGTTCAAACAAGGAGCCCATGGAGTTCGAGGCCTGAGCCAGACTTGATGCGCAAGAGCGATAGAAGGAGGAATGACACGCTGAGTCGCTGGGACGGTGTACCGGTACTACTGTTGTTTTTTGTATGAAACAGGGACGAGTAAAAAATGTCTCCCCTCCTCCACTATTTCAAAAATAAATTCGAGTCCCATGAAAAGGCGGCGCTATTTGAACGCCGCCAGCTGGCAACAAGGAAACATCGTCGAATCGAGGAGCAATTTGGCACTGTCTATCGGTATATATCGATTATAAGAGGCGCTTATGTTAGTTTTTGTGTGAAATTTGTGATCCCACAGTTACAAATTTAAAAAAGCTCATCCGGTTGCATCAAACTGAACCGTCGGCATGTTTGCATCCGTTCGAGCACCAAACTCGAGCGTCATGTGTTGGCAATGTGGCAGTCTCGAGACTCGAGAGCCCTCATGAGTGATCAACTCTCTCGACCTCCTTTACGGGCGTTCGCCTCCGCCGTTAGTCTCGTGTGTCGGTGATCCCGCCAGGCGCCTCCTTTGACCCGCCAGTCCCATCGAAATCGCCCTCGACCCTCGCTCACTTCTCCATCTGCGGTCCAACCGTCACCCCGAGCTCTTCTACTGTCGTCCCAGCCCCTCGCGATGCTCTCGCCGGCTTCGCTTTCGCTGTTGGCGGCCGCCACAGCCTTCGCAACGGCCCCGCACCTCGTAGACGCTCACGGCTACGTGTACCAGCCGACGCCGACGTGGAGCGGCGGCAGTCCGAACCCCGAGTGGGTCGTCGGCATCGACTACTACTGGGAAGAAGTGGGCAGCGGCGGAGACCAGGTCGGCATCTTCAAGACCATGGCGGCCGAGAAGAACATGACGGTGCGCGACGTGCTGCTCGAGATGTCGCCCGACAAGCCGTGCGGCAACACGCTGGAGGACGGCACGCGGCAGGAGCTGCCGACGGACGGACTCGTGCTCTTCAAGGGCAACGAGGGCGGTGGGTTCACGCACCAGGTGGGAAAGCAGTCCTACTGAAACCAAGTCAAACTGGCCATGGCTGAGGCTGACGCCTGACTTGACTGATGCTCGACAGGGTCCGTGTGAAGTCTGGTTCGACGATGTGATGGCCATGCACGGCGACAACTGCGAGAACGAATACCCGGGCGGCGCCGTCGGCTCGACCGACTACTCGGAGCTGCCGGTCGACTACTCGCTGTGCCAGGGCGACTGCGTCCTGCGCTTCTACTGGCTCGGCTTCCAGAACGAGATGTGGCAGGCCTACAGTGCGTCCAGGCACTCGGTTCGTGGCAGCAGCGACCACCACCTCTAACCGATCACCTCTTTGTCTGTCTGTACTTGCTCGATAGTCAACTGCGTGCCACTCAAGGGAAGCACGGCCACCGCCACCGAGGCTCCAGCGACTGAAGCTCCGGCCACCACTGCTCCAGCTACCGAGGCTCCGGCCACCACTGCTCCAGTGACTGAAGCTCCAGCGACCGAGGCTCCGGCTGAGACGGAGCCGGCGACGCTCGCCCCGACGACCGCCGCTCCTGCTGAGACGACCGCCGCTCCGGCTCCGGCTGTGATGGAGGCGGTGGCGAGCGAGGCGACGGAGGAGACGCCGGCGCCGTCGTGTGTCGCTCGGAGCCGTCGTCATCGCGACTAGGTGGTGTGGCTGGGAGAGGCAGGGAGTGACACGTACCGATCCTTTCCTGCCTCACACTGCGCCTTTGAGTTTGTAGAAGGCCCTGTCGAGTAGTGTCGAGTGCCGTCGAGTATGAAAACAGTCGACCCGAGTCTGTTTAGCTGGCAATGGAATCGTTCTCGCGTATTCGTCCCCGTCGGGTCTATCTCTAAGGCTCAACAGGCACTGTCAGCATGTTGGCGACTCAATCCGAGCGCCGGCCGAGACGCCGCAGCCGTCGCCTGTGGTGCGAGCACGGCCGCTTCCCGTGGTTGGCCTGCGTCAAATACCCACCACCAGTCAGTCGTGAGGCTCAATCGACGAGGGAACAAGCGGCCTCCGCACCTTCTTGGGCCGCCGCGCGTTGCGGTTGAGCATCTCGAGCACCGCGGGCGACGGCTTCTTGTGCTCCACGCGGCGCATCTGCTCGAGCACGAACTCCAAGTTCTCGCGCATGCTCAGCACGTGGCGCGGGGCCTCGCGCTCCACCGGGACCGCGCGCGCTGTCCACACAAGCACGTAGAGAGAGAGCGACACATACAACAAGCGTGTCAGCATCTCCAATTGAGTGAGGACGCGCTGAGGAGACCGTGACAGGTCACAAACCGGCGGGGAAGAGCTCCCAGACGGCGGGAGCCGAGGAGAAGAGCCGACGGCCCGCGGTTGACACACGAGCCACAGACTTGAACAGCAGCGACATGACGACTGTGGACGGAGCTGAAGGGGGCGGAGCGGAGGCCTGGGGACCGCGGGACGGACGGACGGCCGAAGGTGTCAGAGGTGTCGCTTTGACGCTGAGGGGATCTGCTGCGCCAGTCACATGCCGCACGAACGAACAGTCGCAGCTTTCTAAATTGATATCATGCCACCAGTATCAATCTAGACGTAGTTCACGGTAATTGTATCGCGCCGATTTGTAAAATTCTTTGTGAGTTTTTGAAAAGTTGAAAAAGTTCAAACGGAGTGCTCAAAGCATGGGGAAGTCGAGCAGGCGCAGCAAGGATGACGGCGCGCCTCCTCCGCTGCTGGGGCCCTTCCTGGCGGAGCGTACGCGTCTCTGAGGGTCGCATCAGGGTCTATAGCGAGTTCCTGACGCGTTGGTGTGTCTCTTTGTGGCGGCAGTCGGCGCGCAGCTAGGCGAGAGCGTGGCGGACGTGACCGGCGAGGTGGAGAACGGCATGCACCAGGTACTCACTACCGACTGTAGCGTCCTGCGCCGTACTGAACGCCAGAGACTGGGGCTTTCTGACCGCGAGTGACGCGCTGTGTGGCGAGCAGAAGCTTGTGTCCAACGGCAACAAGCACCAGCAGTCGCGCCAGCTCAACGTCGTCGTCAAGGTGAAGCCATCCACTCTCTCAATGACTCATCCTCTCTCTCCCTCTCTCTCTCTCCTAGCCGGACGCCTTGCTAACATCGCAACCACTACCGCCAGAGCTCCAGCGCGTACATGAAGAAGGTGCAGACCGTGTTCGAGCGCAACTTTGACAAGTTCGAGCTCTACGTGCGTCGCAACATCGTCGCGGTACCCGCGGCCGTAGCGGCCGAAGTCGCGCAGCGTCAGCGCTCCCAGCAGCCTTCCGGCTCGACAGACGACGCCGGCGACGGGCTGGACGACCCGTCACTGACCAAGGAAGAGCAGCAGGAGCGACGCGCTCTAGCTCAGGTCGAAGCACTGCACCAGCGCGTCCGTCAATTGGCAGAGGACAACCAGCGGCTGCGACTGGAGCGGCAGGGGCTGGATATTCAAGCCGCGCGCTTCAGGGACGTGGTGGAGCGCGTGGGCTTCCTGGACACCGCGCCAAGAGAGGCCGTGGCGCCGCTGCAGATGGCTGTCGAGTGCATCTCGAGCCTGCGCGAGCGCCTGGAGCACATGGACGCGGTCCAGGAGCAGATCGAGGACGACACGCGGCAGTTCAAGCGCCAGAAGCTCGCCACACGCGCCTCCTTCCGTGAGTTGCGGTTCCGGAGCTTGGTTGCCTATTTGCCTGCTATTGACTGACGATTTGTATGTGTCGTAGGCAACCTGCGCAAGCGCTACATGGCGCGCACGGCCGCCATGAGCTTCACGTCGACGGACGAGCTCAAGGACCTGCACGCCAAGCTGCTGCGCCTGTAATTGTGAGGCAGCCAGGGCCGCGCTTCTAGCTCCTCCTGTATGTGCATTCAGTAATAAACCTCCACGTTTCGGGCCGCTCTCTCCCTCTCTCCTTCCCCTCCGCCCAGCACTAGCATCACCACCATGAGCTATCTCGTCTGAGCGCTTTGTCCGGCTACATGTGTCTCATTGATCTCTCCATCAACACAATTGACCAAAATTTGCGACAGTTTGGTCCGTCCAAAGATCCAGAAACCGGTTCCCGCCAAATAAAAGCGCGTCCTTATCGGACATTTTGCTGGTGTTGAGCTTCTTCCAGAGCTCTTGACGGTGTCGGCGGCGATGGGCGAGGCGGAGGCCGAGGAGCGGCGCAAGGCGCTGGAGAAGAAGCTGGCGGAGAAGCGGCCGCCGCTGGCGTTCGCCAAGCTCTCGGGCCGCGTGCTGGACGACCAGCCGTTCGAGGCGCTCGTCACGCACTTGCCCGTTGTTCTCGGCCGCGGACCCGTCGGCGGTGCGTCCGCCCGTCCGTCCTGCTCTTCCCCTGTCTATAAGAGCGTCTAGTGCTAACGATGCGGCGCCTGCGGACACAGCGGCGGCCGCGGGACACATCCACCTGGGCGAGCAGAAGTCCATCTCGAGGCAGCACGCGCGCGTGCAGTGGAACGCCAGCGCGAGCTGCTTCGAGGTGCTCTGCCTCGGCAAGAACGGCATGTTCGCGGCCGGCAAGTTCGTGCCCAAGGATCAGACGGTCGCGCTCACCACCAAGATGCCGCTCAAGATAGGCGGCGCGCGCGTCTACTTCCTGGCCGCGCTGCGCTCCGCATGCAGCACCATGAGCGGCTCCAAGCTGGTCCATAAGGTCGGGAAGCGGCGGCTCAAGCTCCGGGGCTTTAGACTGTCGGCTCCGTACCTGACACAATGACAATGTATTGTGGACTGCAGGCGTTCGAGAAGGCGCGGACGGCCAAGGGCGTGACGAGCATGACGGCCAGCGACGTGTGCAAGCAGGTGCTCGAGCTCTACCCGCGCAGTGAGGCCGAGCTCGGCGGGATGGACAACCTGCTCGCCTTCGTCACGTACGTTCAGTCTGCGAGAATCAATAGGCGAGTTTGCATACCTGTGGACCTGTGACTGACGCTTGACTTGGCTTGTGTGGATACCTGCAGGGAGTTCCTCCGGTTAGACGCGCAGGACTTTGAGCCCGTGGGCAATGAGACGCCGCCGAGGTACACAATGAAGACGCCAGCCGTCACCAAGGATGCCAAGGACGCCGGGACGAGTTCTACAGGCTCTGAAGTGCCGACCAAGAAGCAGAAGACCGGCTAGTGGCTGTCGTTTGTGTCTTGGAGCTCAAGGAGGTGGCGGCACGTTCAATAAGGTACATGGACATCACGATAGCTTTCTTGCTGAAACAGCCCGTCATAGTCAACAGCCACAACATTGTAAACGAGCGACACAATGAAGCAGCAGCACGAGGAGTCCAATGGCGATGCCCAAGGCGCTGACAGACCACCGCAAAGCCCGACGCGTTGGTAAAAATTTCGCCTTTATTCGCCCTTCTTCCGCTTAGGAGAGAGGAGCTCGAAACTGCACCAAGCCCCGCTCGCCGTTCGCCATTCGACTCGCCAGTCGACTCGCCAGTCGGTCAGCCAGTCCGCTTTGTCCAGGAAGGAGTCGTTGGTCCGCTTAGAGGCGGCCGCCGGCGCCGGCCATGGACTCGACGAGCTGGTCCTCCTCGCGGGGCACCTTGGCACCCTTCTCCTCGGCGCCGCCCTCGTGCAGCTCCATGAGGCGCACGAGGTCGAACTTGGGCTTCTTGAGGATCTTGCACTTGCGGATGTAGACGTTCTGCAGCGGGTAGATGCCCTGCGTGGCCTTCTCGATCTCCTTGCCGATGATCTCGGGCACGAACTTGAGGAACAGGTCCTTGATGTCGCACTTGCCGGCCTCGTCCGCCATGATGGTCGTCATCTTCTTGCGGATCGCGCGGATCTGCGCCGACTTGGCGTACGTCGTCTTCTTGATCTGGTTCGGGCGCTTCTTGGTGAAGCCGATGCAGAAGAGGCGCACGAGGTACCCGTCCGTCGTCTTGACGTCCACGAAGGCCTCGATGAGCGTCTGCCACTTGCGGATGAGCGAGCAGAGCTTGTCGCGGGTGAAGTCCATGCCGTGGAAGCCCGTGATGAGGTTGTTGCCCTGGATCTCCTCGGCGCACAGGCGGATCTTGCGGAACGACTGGTCCTCGTCCTTGTTCAGGTCCGCCAGGCACACCTCGAACACGCGGCCCTTGAGCCCCTCGGACGCGATCTTGGTGCCCGCCGTGCGGTTCACCAGCGTCTTGCCGCACGAGCGCTCCGAGAAGATGGCCGGCGCCTTGATGTCGTACCAGTCCTTGCGCGTGAACGGGTCAACGCTGGAGAGGAGCAACACAGCCGCAAGGCCAGAGCGTTAGGGCCTTTGCTCACTGGGCTCCAGGATGCGCTCGTGCTGTCTGAAAGCGAGAGAGAGCGAGGGCACGTACACCTTCTTCTTGCCGCCCTTCTTGCCCTTGGTCAAACGCTTGTTCTTGCCTGTAAGACCGCATCAACCACCGTCGTCAGACCTCGGCTTCCAGCACATCGTTGTCGCCGGGTCTCTGAGTGCGGCAGACGGGCGGTGGAGGGGGGAGGCGGCGTCCTGTACCCGCCGCTGATGATCGCGACCGCTGTTCCTGTATTGCCTCGCTCGCCCTTTGTTTCCCGCCTCCACCCGCGGATCGCGAGCTCCAGGGCCCGGATCGGAACGCGGGAAGCGGCGATCCAGACCCCGAGACCCGTCCGCTCGCCCTCCCATACACCAGAGACCCGCGCCGGCCCGTCATCAAGCGCAGCAGGGCACCCACCGACAGCCATGGTTGTTGGTTTGCTTTCTTTTAAAGGCGAAATGGAAGACCCAGGGGCGGCCAGCAGCTCCACACAACGGAAATGGCTGGTTGCCACCCAGTCAAGACGGTTCACCTACCCGGTCCGAACCGCATTGGGACCGGTCCCGACACTCCCCTACCCTCTATAAAACCTCCCAGAAATGAAGGCATAAAATGTGAAAGGTCTGGCGAAAAACCCACGTCTTTTGACAAGGTTGCAGTGACCAAGGCAACGAACATCACGGGAAAGGACGGCGACCGGGATGACGACGATGCCGACGGCGGCGGACGCGCTCGCGCGGTGCGGGGACGAGCTGGCGCAGGCCTGTACGTTGCTGCTCGTCTAGTCTATGGCGAGGCCTCGTTCTTGTGGTTCCCGGTGGCTGACGGATCTGAAGAGTGGCGCAATAGACGAGCGCGTGTTCGAGAGTGCGGCGCTGGGCTTCCACGACGGCTTCTTGGAGGCCCTACGCTCGCCCTACGACGCGCGCGCAGGATCTGCAGGCGGCGCTGGCGACGCGGGCGGCTTTGCGCTGTCCCGGACGCAGCGGCAGCGCCACCGACATGCCTGGCGACCCGACAAGTTGCAGGCCTTTCTAGCGGCCTTCTTCCCCGTATACCATGATCCGACGGCGTTCGCGCAACTTACGCGCCTGCTGCGCGTCGATCAGGCGGACGGCGGGCTCCGCCACGGACAGGAGGGCAAGGGAAGCGACGCGGCCGCGCTGTCCGTCTCGTTCGACGAGCTGAGACTGGCGCTGGATCAGCACTCGCGCGAGCGGTTGGATGACAAGGACGCGCTCCCGCTCGAGCCCGAAGTCTCGCTCTCCTCTTCCACGGGAGCAGGTGAAGGCAGCGCGGCCGAACCAGACGAGCTGGCGCTTCCCCGGCTACAGACGCCGCCAGTGTCCAACCAGTGCATCATGCCCTTGGTAACAGCCCGGACCGACTCGCGTGAATCAATGACGGCCAGTGACGGCGCTGCTGGAGCTCGCAAGAGCGCGGAGGAACGGTCGCACCTCCCGCTGCTCAAGGAATTCCAGGCGGAAGTGGCCAAGAAGTCTCAGAACTGGCTGGGCCGCTGGCAGACGCGCTACCTGTTCCTGCGGTGGGGCGAGCTCGAGATCTGCAAGAAGAACACGCCGGTGGCCTCGTTCCGGCACAGCCTCTCATCCACCTTCTCCGCTGCGTCCGCTACCTCGTCGTTCCACTCGACTGGCAGTTCAGGAGCGCTCAAGTCGCCGCCAGACTCGACCGGGAGAAGCGGCCAGCCGACTGCAGCCGCACCGCCGCCTGCGCTCTACTCCAAGAGATACCAGCTTCGCCATCTCGTCTCGATGCAGGTCGTCCAGCTTACCGACAACGAGTCGACGAAGAAGCAGGCACTCCACCTCCAGTTCAAGCTGCCAGCTCCCGGTGGCAGCGGGTACATCGCCAAGCTGCTGGTGCTCGGGAGCGACAGGAAGGAGACCGTGCCCGCCGTGCTCAGCCAGCTCGCGACGTTCTGTCTGTTCCTTGAGCTGTCAAGCTGCCGGAGTGCCGCGGTGGACCCTCAGCGAGTGCAGGGCTTCATTGACGCAGGCGCTCGTGTCGACCAGTACTGCCGGGTTCCTGTAGACGGTCACGCACTGTCGGCGCCGCTGTCGCCGCTTCAACTCGCGCTGCTCGTGGATCCCAGCGACTCGCTCTTCTCGCCGATGCTGCAAGTGCTGCTCCGCGCTGGCGCAAGTGCTGGTAGCGTCCTCAACTGGGATTTTGCGTCGCAAGTGCTGTTCTCCGACGCGTTCGACTCGGAGGCTCGAGCCCGGACAAGACGCGAGTTGGCCCTGCGAGAGCGCCTCGGCGACGTGGGCTTCCGCTGCAGTGAAGTGGCGGCAGACGACCAGTACGCGTGGAACCTGCTGATGTACTTCTGCCTCCACGGGGACTTCGACGCGGCCCAGTCCCTACTACACGCAGCGTACAGCAAGTCACGCTCCAACTGCCTCCGGTACCTCGACCATGTGAACTCGTCGGGCGACACGGCTCTTCACATCGCCATCAAGGCTTCCCAACGCCACAGTCGAGCTGAAGACCTGGCGATTCTCCTGGTCGATATCGCTGTCAACACCGCGTTCACAGTCGACCGCGGAGTCAGCGGCGACTCGACTGACCAGATCAGCAATCCAGATAGCGATGATGCCACAAGCGGCAAGCCGACGGTGCCGCTGACGTCGTCGTCGTCGCTGACGGACTCGCAACTCGTCCACATTTGCGACTGGAACGGAGACACGGTCTTCCATTTGGCGCTCAAGGCTCGACTGTGGAAGCTCGTGACCAAGCTAGTCGACTGCCGCGCGGTGGACCCCATGTCTTGCGACAGCTTCGGCAACAACTCGCTGCACTTGGTGATCAAAGTCGGTGCTCCACGACCCGTCATTGCGCGGATCGTCCAGCTCTACCGGCCGCCGCGAAGCTCGGCCTTCAACTCCACCAACACCGAGCGTGATCAGCTGGTGTCTGTGCTCGGGTATGAGTCGCGAGAGCGCCGCGCCAACGATACGCCCGTGACGCTGTCGATCAAGCACCGGCAGCAAGATGTGACGGAGCTGCTGCTGATCTCCGGCGCCAACCCCGACGTACCTGGTGTCGACTGGCTCAGTATGCTCCGGCACGCGTCGGACTCCAGGAAGGCAAGGTTCCTCATCGGTAGCGGAGACCTGCCGCTTCACATAGCGATCAAGACGGGGCTCACAGCAGCATCAGCCTCGCTGGTTGCCCACGGCGCGAGTGTCACGGCGACAGACTCGAACGGCGCGTCTCCTCTGGCGCTCGCCATTCGCTTCGGCATGTACGTGCTCGCTTCCGAGATTGCTCGAAGACTAACAACTAGAGACGAGCAAGCACCAAGCAAATCGAGGGACAGCGCAGAGTTCAAGGCGAAGGACTGGGTCGACGGAGAGACGGGCGTCCCTGTGGTGATGCTGACGATCAAAGCCGGACAGCTCGAGCTGGCGTCCATGCTGCTGGACCGACAACCTGCGCAGATTTCGCTGACGGACTCTACGACCAAGGAGGGCTTGCTCCACATCCTGCCGAAGCTGCTTTGTTGGTTGGTCGTGAGCACCAACAAGGGCGAGTACCCGCAAGAGAGCGTAGGCGAGCCTCGGTTGTCGTCCAGCCAGAGCGAGCTAGGATCACCGCGACCGATCGCGACTCCAACTGTGAAGTGGAAGCGAGACCGAGTCAAGTCCAAGAGCGACGGAGACCTGCGTCACATGCGCTTGACCAACTTGACGGCGCACTTCGCGCACTTTCAGCCATCAGTATTGCCACAGCAACTTGCCAAGGTTGGAGAGAGCGACAATCAGAAGATTGAAGGTGATCCGGACAATGCGCGAAACCGAGTCGCGTTTCTCCAGCAAGTGATCGAGATCCAGATCCAGTGCATTTTGCGGAATCTCACCGACGCGTTCGCTATGACGCGGCCTTCTCGGTGTCCGCAGGATGCGCAGAATCAGCTGCCGTTCCACCTCCCAACCAAGCCAGCGCTAATCGTGTCGGACCACAACTCGGACGCGTGCACGCCACTTCACATCGCTGCAGCCGGTGGGAGAGCGACAACTGGCGTGCTTTGCCTCATGCTGGCGTTCATCCACGAGTGTGTGGACTCTCCGATGGACGTGGCGCGGATGCTGGCGGTCGCAGTTGGCGCAGCGGCGGAGACTGCGCTGCACGCCGCGCTGGCGTCCAACTCGGCGTTCAACGGGCTCATTCTGCTGCTGTACTCGCAAGTGCTGCTCGGCAAGCGGTCCATCGCGATTCCTCCTCGACGTCAAGCGCTGGGCTCTTCACAATGGGCAGAAGTCGAGACGGTGGTCCACGAATCGTTCGAGCGCGCGACGTCCGACGGCAACTCACCGCTCCACCTCGCAGCTCACTGGCCCTGCAACCCGAACATGCTGCTCGTGATCGACGTGCTCTTCCAAGAAGAGGCGTACGCCGGGTCCTGGAACCGCGACGGTCTCGCTCCACTGCACGTCGCCATTCGGAACCACTGCGACGGGCGGCTGGTTCGGCTGTTTGCCAGCCACGATCAGGATCTCAATGCCTGGACGGAAGGCAAGTCGCGAACAAGCTCCAACCAAGACGCCAACGCGATCAACACCACCGCCAGCAAGAGTGACGTGACAGTATCTGGCGCTGACGGTGCCGTCGACCTTGCAGCCGCCAAGAACCCGTTGATGATCGCGATCGAAGCCGAGAACATCGCAGCATTCCGCGAACTCGTCGAGTGCGGCGCTGACGTGAGGGTCGTCACACCTCAGACTCGCATGGGTCTGCTCCAGTGGGCGATTCGCGTTGGCATCCAGAGCCCGGAGCTCATCGGACTGCTCCTCAGCTCCAAGACGCTGACCAGCCACAGCGTCGTCGACCAGTTCGGCGCCTCGACCACCGATGCGATCGTTCAGCTGAGGGAGCGAATGCACTTGTTGTCGCTAAGTCCTCGCTCGACGCCGACTGCGGACGCCACGCCACCGCAGCTGCGTCTCAGCGTGGCAACTCCGTCAACCGCATCAGCTCGTGGGATGAGTCTGGGGACGAAGGGAGCCTCAATCCCTCGACCAGTGCTCGACTTGAAGATGCAGCCTGGGACTTCACTTCACCCCCCGCTAGCTCCATTCAGAGCGAATGCTGGTGGACCAAGCGCTTCAGTCACTGCTGATCAACTCCGAGATCTTCATGCTGATGCAGACCCGACGCTGGGCCGGTACTCGATCCAAGACGCGAGTGGCTACCTGTCAGCTGACCGCTCGATCGGCAGTCCCTCTTGCTCACCGCCAGGCCAACCTCGATCCTACCTGCAGACATCGATGAAGCCAACCCCAGCACTTGATGCAGCCGCATTGGAGTACCTCCGCGAAGAAGAGAAGGCGACGCTGACGCTCGTGGCGCACGAGGCGCGACAAGAGGCGCAGGAGTGGCTGAAGAAGCGCGTGGGCCAGAAGAAGCTCCTATCGGATGCCCATGTGCAGCTCCAGGCAGCGTTAACTCATCGACGGACTGGCAGTGGGAGCATTCCGCTTCCAGACGACCGGCTGGCAGCGACTGGCGGCGTGAGCTCCTCGTTCGTACAAGCCGATGAAGCGACAAGCAACGAGCAGCTGGCGCTTCAACAGTACAAGGAGCTCGCGGCCAAACGGTTCATTGACCAGCACGTGGCGGACGCCGTCGCCGACGCGCGGACGGAGATTGAGCGGGAGAAGCAGGCCATTTTCCAGGACACGGGCGTGTACCCCGGGCCGACGTCGACCTTCAAGCGCGACCGGTCCAAGACGCGTGGCATGTCTCGCTCCGGCAGCGCAAGCGGGTCGCTCATGCTCGCGTCTCGCGCCGACAGGAGCCAGAACCAGTCTCAGCTGAGCAGTAGCGACGACAGCGTCTGGTGGTCGGAGCGAGGCACGTCTTTCTTCGCCGACGACAACTTCACGTGGCTGTCGTCTCCGTCGCTGTCGCCTGCAGGACGTGGCTCGCTGACGGCGTTGAGCGACTTTGGAGAAGGAGGCGATAGCCGACGGAAGGAACGCGGGGATGAACCGGAGAGGCTCGATGGAGACGAAGAAGCTCTGAGAGCGAACCCGCTGGACCGCGACTCGTTCAAGCACGTGATCAAGACGCGCAACTCGCTGTCGTAAGTCCAAGACGTTCAATACTCCATCCCCAAGCTTCTCCCACCTCCAGACTCGACGTAAGTGCGTCACTGCGTTCGTCATGCACTCACCATTGACTCGTCCTCACTCACGCTCACTTGTCCATCGACTTGAGCACCGCCCGCAGTTTGTAGGCGCACTCAACAGCCGTCGGGCGGAGCTTGGGGTCCTGCGCCAGGCACCTGTCGGCCAGCACGCGGATCTTGCGCGGGCACCTGGGCGAGAAGCTCGGCC
>JAADXY010000363.1:0-25711 GCA_023338065.1 Phytopythium montanum
AGCGGAAGCAGTTCTTGAACGAGTACAGGACGGGGAACCGCCCCATGTCCACCCTGCTCTTGTCGCGGCTCCAATAGTAGCGGCTCACGGCGCCCGCGACCGTGCACATGCTGATGGCGTTGATCAGCTGATTGGTCCACAGGAAGCCGAACAAGTGGTAGGCGAACATGCCGCGCATGGCGTCGTTGGCGCTCACCTTGGTCAGCAGCGCGGCCGAGGCAGAGGCAGCCGAGCCGCCCAGCTTGTCCAGCTGAATGTTGCCCGAGCTGTAGATGAAGGCGGCGATGACGGCCGAGTAGATGAAGAGCGCGAGCATCATGAGGAACGGCCAGACGGGGAAGAAGACGAGCAGCGGCATGCGGCGCACCACGCGCGAGGCTTCCTTGACGATATCGACGGTGATGCGGATCTTCTTCTGGAAGAAGCACACCAACAAGAACGCCACGCCCGCCAGCGCGAAGAAGACGTACGCCACGACCGCGTACACTTCTCGTCGGTCATTGCTGGCTCGTAGCGTCTCCGGGATCTCCAGATCGCTTTCATCGATGGTGGCGGAGATGCCAGCGCTCGATGCGGCGCTTGCAAGCCCCGACGCCAACGTCTCGAGCTCGGCGCTGCCGATGATGCCGCCCTTGGCGCTCAGCATGAGCGCGAACAGCAGCAGCAGCAGCACGAAGCCCCAGAGCGTGAGCCACACGACGCAGCCGGCGCAGAACTGCATGAGCAGCAGGAAGACGAAGCCGAGCGCCACGGCCAGAGCGCCGCCGCACGCCAGCACCACGGGCCACGTGCTCTCAATGTCGCCAATGCATCGCCCGACGACGGCCGCCAGCGTCTGCAGCGTGTCGTACACTGGGTTCTCCTGCGCGGGGCCAGTGGCGTCCGAGACCGTGCGCACCTTCTTGACCTGGCACTTGGCGTTGGGCACGCGCACGCCGTTGACGGCCTCGTAGTACTCGTCCGAGTCGGCTGGGAAGACGCACGTCTCGATGGACGTCGAGTTGGCCGCCGTCGCCTGGATGCAGCGGTAGAAGACGGTCTGGCTCGGCAGCGCCACGAACCAGCACTCCTGGTCGTCGGCGAACGGCAGCGCCAGCGCTCGACGCCTCCGCTCGTCCTCTCGCTCAGTTTCAGTCGAGAGCGATGCGTCCGCTTGGATCTCTGCCTCCGCCTCGTAGCTGCAGATGTACGACCCAGCCGAGGGACAGCTGGACACGCAGAGCCCGTAGAACGAGTAGTCGGTCGGCGCCAGCGTCGGGTCCATCGCCTGCTCCAGCAGGTCCTGGCTCACGCGCGGGTAGAACGTTAGCTGTCGGTCCTCGTGGCGACCCGTGCCGCACGTGGTGCCGTTGTAGTCGGCGCCGTACAGCAGTCGCGCCGGCTCGCCGTTGAGCAGCCCGACGACGGCCACGGCCAGCATGCCGACCCAGAAGACGAGGAACAGGACGAGGCAGAAGCAGTCGCGGCACTTGCGAGAGCCCGCGGGGGCTACAGCGCGCGCCTTGGCCGCCGCGTCGTACTTCTCGTCCACCACGTCGACCGCTCTCTTGGGGCAGCAGCCCATTGCTGTCTCGAGTTCGAGGCAAGGAGCCTGAGGCGGTGCTTATGGTGATTCGAGAGACTTGAGCAATGGCCCGGGTCTTCGAGCGAGGACAGCTGCATCCGCACTGCCGTGCTGCTTGCTGGTCAACCGAGCGGCTCAATTTGGACACGGCAAAGGCCACAAATACGCTCGCAAAGATAGCCCGCAGTCTCCTGTTCCTGGCGCGCTCTGTTCCCTGTCAACTGCCAACGCTGCCTTTGCCGTCGCCACCTGGACGCCAAGAGAACCGACAGAGCATGGCGTCGGGCGAGGATGTTCGTTTGTTTGCTCACCGCTGGGATATGCACGCGCTGCAGGCTCTGGCCAAGCGCGACCACGTCACGCTACGCCGCGTCTTCGCCGAGCTGCGCGGGAAGATCCCGGCGCAGGCGGTCGACTCGCAGGTCGAGACGTTCGGCTACGGCGCGCCAATACAATTCGGCTCCTACGGTTCGTCCTCCATTACCGTAGATATACCCGCGACTGCCTCGACCTCACTGACGGCTGCTCGATGCATTCCCAGGCTTCTTCGCCGTGTCCACCAGCGTGCCTCCGGGTTCCAACCCTCTGTTTGACTGCGCACTCCAAGGAGACTCGCTGCTGCTGCTCGCTCTCCGCCACCACGATCCCCAGTCAGCCATCGTGCTCGTCGATGCCGGAGGGTCGCTCAAGCAAGCCAACTGCATTGGCGAGACGCCTCTAGACTTTGCGTACTCCGCGTTCGCGCTCTTCAGGCTGAGAGACCGCGACACATCTCTGTTGCCGCGGGGGATCGGCGAGCCGATGGCGATGCGGATGCTCCGCCTGCGCTCCGAGTACGCCGCGCTCTTTGAGATGCTGGACGCAACGCTGAACGAGTACCACGCGACCAAGGTGCAAGACGCTAGGGACGCCTTGACGCGCATCTACAGTGAGTTCGCACCCGACCGGCTCGCCAAAGTCGACGCCCAGCTGCGCGAGTTTGAATTTCGCGAGGAGCAGTTGGTCGGCAGCGTCCGCAGCAAGTACACCGCGTAGCTAGCACTGCGGCCAACAAACGAAGAAGTCGACATTGTAGCTGCTTCTCAAGCGAGTTGGTTGGCGACAAACTCGCGCAGCGAGTCGCCTGCTTCAACGTGGCGCACCATCTCGTCGATCCGCGTCGCGTCGAATCGTATGCGTCTCACCTCCCCGCACTCTGACCCAGACGCGAACGTCAACTTGGCGACCAGCTCCAATGCGTCGGTATCCACCTCCAACACGGCAAGTGCGAGCTGACAGCCCACGCGTAGCCCGAACCGTCGACCTCTCGATCTCCTCATCACATCGGCCAGTCTCTCGGCCAGCTCCGAGCTACCAAGATCGTCTTTATCAGGACTCGCAGCCTCCAGTACCTCCCCCGCATCGGTGCTGCTCTCCTCGCTTTCAATGGTCAGCGACTCGGAAGCGAGCGTTGACGGGCACGTCTTTGGCCGTGTGTGGTCGCGCCACGAGGCTGCTTGCGGAACACTCTCGGCTCGAGGCCGTGAAGGTCTGGACGGCGTGGAAGTGCCGTCTGTGGCGCCTAGACGGCACGTGATGCGCAGCTCCTTGGTGTCCGTCACGAGCTGGAACCGCAGGTGCTGGATGACTCCGACCAGCAGTTGCTGCAGCTCCTCCTCCGTCAGCAGCGTCGACAGCCGCGGGAAGTTGCCGACGTCTGGCACGCGGATCACCGTCTCCAGCTTGATCCTAGTTGGTTTGTCCGGAGTTAGACACAGTCTGCGATAGAGAACATGGCAGACGGCAAGACGTACATGGTCTCGAGATCGTCGTTCTCCTGCGCGACCTGCTCGACCAGCGGCAGGTCGACGTTGACCTCGCCCGAGAACGTGCTGCTGCCGTCGCTCCAGGACCCGAACACGACGAAGCCGCTGTCATGACAACACACCACCAGTCAGAGTCGAGGCTCGATCACATCAGCTCTCCTGTGGGCCACGTACCGATCGCCGATCTCAGGCTTGGTCGCGTCGCCGAGCCTCGACAGCTCGATCTGCAGCTCACTCACCGTAATCTCCACCCCTTTGCGCGTCGTGGCCTCCAGCAAAGTGTACGGCGGCAGCGCCACCAACTGCATGTCCTCTTCATCGCTCTCTCCGTCGCCTCCCTGTCCTCTCGTCTCGGGCTTCTTCAGCTCCACGGTGCCGCCTGTAGCCTTGCTCTTCGGCAGTTTCCGTCTCGCGTGCTTCGCCTCGCCACTGGAATTTATCGACGGGAGTTCTCCGTTGCCTTGGCGGCTCGGGAGTCTCCGTCGCATCGGCTCTGTCGCCTGCCTTCCGTCTGTCGCTGGCGCCGTCTTGGACGGCGGAAGCAGGTACCCGACCGTGCCGTCCTGCCTCAAGTGGCCGAACTTCTTGCCGTGCTGTTGCCACTCGCCGTCCCACTGCTTGGCGCTGTAGTGCGGCTTGAGCTGCGCGAGTCGCTGCTTCAGCCGCCGGTTCTCGTCCTCGATCTGCGTTTGCTTGCGCCTCTGCACCGTCTTGTTGACCAGCGACTGTTTCATGCACGCGTCGCCGCGGCCCATGGCGAACTCGGGCGACAGGTGGCAGTCGACTAGCGGCGTCTGGTGCGCGTCGAGCCGGACGCCAGGCATGTGCATGTGCGCTGGGCTGTGCAGCTGCTGTCTGCGCGGTGATCGGACGGTGGCTGCTCTAGGAGACACGCTTGCCTTCATTACGGAGCTGGAGGCCGACATCGACAGCGACTCCTTTGTCTCGTCACTCCTCAACGGAGGTCGAATAGACGGTGGAGGAGCCGGCTTGAGCATGTGTGATCCCGCGAGCACGACGTTCTCCTGGCGACCCATGATGTGCTCCATGCGGTCGGCCAGGCGCTGGTTCTGCTGGAAGATGAGCAGCTGCTTCTCGCGCTCCAGCTGCAGCCGCTTGGCGTTCGAGGCCAGGTGCGGGTGCCTTGCAGGCGCGCTGCTATCCAGGTAGACGCGCGAGGGCGACAGCGACGTGGGCAGCACCGACTCGAGCTTGTGGTGGTGGATGGTCTGCTGCCGCGCCACATCGCGCTCGTAGCACAGCCGGTTGTCGAACGCCAGCTTCCGGTTCATGGCCGGCGGTTCCGTGGAGTCTGCCTCCGCCCTTGGCGTCGAGGAGTGAGAGGACTGAGTGGCGATCGATGGCCTTGGTCGCCTGTCGATGGCTGCCGGCGCGTCTAAACTTAGGCGGCGAGTCTGATCTCGCGGTCGCGTCGCGTACGGCGGAGTTGAGGCCCAGAAAATAGATCCGCGAGCGCTGAAGCGCTTCATGACGCCCTTGGCATCACGATGACCACCGGGAGCAGCACTGGCGGAAGGGTCAAGGGCAATGACTGGCAGCTCTCGACGGTGGGGCGGCGCATTGGCTCTCTGCTCTGTCGGCGACGCCTGCATGCTCCGACGCCAACGGCAACGTCACATCAGCAGTTGACGCTAATCGACACCAGGCAGCTTGATGCCGATCATGCTCCGACTTGAAGAGCCCAGCCCAACGTATTGATTGGCTGATAAATCCATCACAACGCCCGATCATTGGTCAAATATGCTAGACCTTTGGCGCGTCACGCGTGACGTCACCTCGCGAGCGGCTCCGCTCAAACGCCCAGTTCCAGATCAGCCGGTGTCACTCGCGCCAATCCTCCCGCCCACCCCCCCGTGACTGGCCCCGCCCCGCTCCGAGCCCGCCTCCCTGCCCGCCATGAGTCTGCTGCTGCGCGGGTCCGTGGCCGAGCTGCTGCTGGCGCTGGCAGCGTCCGCGCACGTGTACTACTGCCCGTTCGCCAAGGTGGAGGAGAGCTTCAACCTGCAGGCGACGCACGACCTGCTGCTGCTTGGCCCGCGCGACGTGCGCGCGTTCGACCACCTCGAGTTCCCGGGCGTCGTGCCGCGCACCTTCTTGGGCTCGCTCGCGGTCGCCGCGCTCTCGAGCCCGCTCGCCTGGTTGTTGCGGGCCGCCGGCGCCAGGAAACTCGCGCTGCAGCTCGCCGTGCGCTGGGTGCTCGCCATGCTTACCGTCTCGGGACTCGTGGCCTTTAGCCGCAGCATCGGCGCGCGCTTCGGCCGCGTAAGTCGCCTCTTGCTGCACGCCGCTGTCCATGATGGGATGCGACACTGACAGCCGCTTGATGACCGACGGCCAGGACGCGGCCAAGTTCTTCCTGCTCATCTGCGCCAGCCAGTTCCACCTCATGTTCTACGCCGGCCGCACGCTGCCCAACACCTACGCGCTGGTTCGACTTGTCACTAGGCGCTGGACAAGTCTGTTGCCTCCGGACTCACCCATTGTCTTGCCGTCTGCAGATCCTCGTGCTACACGCGCTCGCGTCCTGGCTCAAGGTTCGTCACGCCCACCCATTGAGTTGCTTCGCCGATGGAGACTGATGAGGTGGCGGCACTTGACAGGGCGACTGGCAGCGCTCGATCGCGCTCTTCTCGTTCACGACCATCGTCTTCCGCGGCGACACGGCCGTGCTGTTCGCTCCGATCCTGCTCTCCATGCTGGTCGTGAACCGCGTGCCGCTGCTCCAGGTCATTTGGTGGGGACTCCGCGCGTCGGTCGTGTCGCTCGCGCTCACCGTCTTGGTCGACTCGTTCTTCTGGTAAGTGGACAAGGCGGCCAGCGTCCACACTACTGCAGTCGAGTGAGTGAGTGACTGACTGACTGCTTTGTGTCTGGTCTGGACTCCTAGGCAACGCTGGCTGTGGCCCGAGGGCGAGGTGCTGTGGTTCAACACGGTGCAGAACAAGAGCAGCGAGTGGGGGGTCAGCCCGCCGCTGTGGTACTTCTACTCGGCCCTGCCGCGCGCGCTGCTCGCCACGCTGCTGCTCGTCCCGCTTGGTCTCAGGTGCGGCTGCTTGACTAGGTAAGGCGTCAGTCTTTCGCTCACACTTCTTGACCGTGTGACTGGCAGCTCGCTACTCCCGGCAGTACTCAAGAGCCGGTCGTGGCGCGAGCTCAAGTGGGCGGTCAAGACGGCGCCGCTGGTCGACTGGAGCGTCACGATGGTCGTCTGGCCAGTGTTCGCGTACCTCGCGCTCTTCTCGCTGCTGCCGCACAAGGAGCTGCGCTTCATCTTCAGCGCCATCCCCATCCTCAACATGGCCGCCGCCGTGGTGCGTAGCGGCATCACGCAGTCTCTGTCTACCTTACGTCAACCTGCTCGATGACACCACCGCTTCTCCATACAGGGCGTGACCAAGCTGTACCGCAGCCGCCACAAGGTGAGACGCCACCACTCCCAAACAACTCGCCCGCCTTCATCCACTGACGCTAACAACACGCCATGCTAGGCCCGCCTCCCGCTCCTAGGAGCCTACGGCTGCATCCTCGTCACTGTCCTGGGCACTACGGCGCTCTTTATGGCGTCGCGGATCAACTACCCCGGTGCGTCCCGCCTCAACTCACAGCCCACTATCAACACTAAACGCTCTGCTACTTCCCCAGGCGGCCACGCGTTCGTCCGGCTACACGAAGTTGGCGCTCGGGAGCAGCTGCTGCCTCGCTCGGTGCACATCGACGTGCCCGCCGCCATGACGGGCGTCTCGCGCTTCGGCGAGGAGTTCCCAGCCTGGACGTACGTTAGATAACTGCATTGGCAAGTGAGGAGGTGAAAGACAGAGACTGTATTGACGGCTCGCTTGCCGCTGCCAGCTACTCCAAGGACGAGAACGTGACGACCGTAGCGCAGCTCGAGGCCTTCGACTACCTGCTGACCCACGAGGACCCCGTGGCGCTGGAGCACCAGTTCCAGTACGTCGGCGGCTTCGACGCCTTCCACCGCGTCAGCCAGGTCGACGGCCGCCTCGGCTTCGAGACCAAGCGCTACGTCCACCTGCTGCGCAACCGCCGCATCGCTCCGTGAGATCCCACTGCGTAGCAAGAGTCGAGACCCAACGACCGACCAGCAACCACCCGCTGTTAATGTCATGCATCCGTCGTGTTCCTTGCCGCCGACTCCGTCACTAGGGCACCCACCACCTCCCGAAGCCGCCTCGTCCTCCAGCTCACGCCTCGCTCTCAACCTGCGAGACGAACCCGATGCACCACAAGAACCGCAGCACTCGCTTGGCCGCGACGGCTTCCATCACATCGCCCGCCGCCTGAAAGTCCATAGCGCTGAACTCGCCGAGCAACTCGCCGCTGCGGACCCACTCCACCAGCGCCGCCTGCGCCGCCGAGCAGCGGAACTTGACGCGCAGCTTGGCCTCCATCGCGTCGTTCCCGAACCCGCCGAGCAGCACGTACGCTTGAGCATCAGGGCGAGTCGGCGTCTGCGTCCGTTCTTGCTTCTTCTTGGACTTCCGGTGCGTCGACGAGGCCACCTTCGCCTTCGTCTCCGCTAGAGGCAACACCATCGCCGCCTTGGCGTCCTGTGGGACCTCGTCCGCGCGCAGCAGCACCACCGCCGGGTTGACGCGGAACTCCATCGCGTCCGTGATCTTGAGGCGTCTGCTGGCCTCAGGGAACGGGAAAGCCTTGCGCAGGTCCGCCTCCACGAACATGGGCCCCACACCACCGCTGCCATCCAGCAGACACTCCGGGAGCACGTCGCTCGCGGTCAGCGCCGTCGCCTTGAGCTTCAACTCGTCCAGCAACTCGTCAAATTGCTCGCGAGCCGTCCGGCTGCCATCCTGAGCCCCGCCAAGCAGTAGCGGCGCGCGCCAGAGGTCGCTACGCCACAGCGTCGGCCGCAGAGCCGCCAGCACCGCCTGCTCGTACGTCGTGGGCTGCAGCTGCACCTCCAGCCACACGGCGTCGGCCGCCGTCTCCACCGCGAACCAGGTACCAGCAGGCAAGTAGACGACGCCGCCGGGACCCACCGCCGCCTCTACGACGCTGCCATCCGCGTCCGTGTAGTCGAACACACGCGGGTCGTCGTCGTCGATTGGAGGCTTCACCAGAGCCTGGCCGTGGCCGCCAGCCCCCTCCGCCAGCGCCAGCACCTTGACCGCGTCCGCCGCCTCCGTCAGACTGCGCGAGCGTCGGTGAAAGTCGGCCAGCGGGTACTTCGCGCCGTCCGACTGCAGCTTCCACTTTGCACCGCCCTGTAGCATGAACACAAAGGTCTCCGAGCTGTGGAGCTGCCAGTCCAGCGCCATCTCCGTCCCGATCACCATGACCGTCGCCATGTGCTGGAATCCCGCGCGACTGAAGCCCATGTCGCCCGCTAGAGGAGCCGCCAGCAGGTCGGCCACGCGCCGCGGCGCCGGGAACGACAGCGACAGCCCCACCGCGTGCATCTCCACCGCCTGATTGACCGACGAGACCTTGAACTTCGCCGAGCCGACCACCTGCGAGACCGCGAGGTCTCCGTCCAACGCCTCGGCCAGCCGCGCCGCCAGCATCTTCGGGACGTTCAGGTCGCTCAAATAGTCGCGAGTCAGAGCGTGTAGACGCTCGACCGGTGCGGCCAGAGCCAGCGGCGCGCGGCGGTAGTGCGTCTTCATGCGGTCGACGTTCTCGACCGACCCGAACAGCCACAGCAACGTCGACACCTCGGCGTCCTCGCTCGGGTGTTGGCTGGTAGCGGGGCTCGGCTTGAGCTTTGTGACCACGTCGCCGAGCGTTTCGAGCATTGGCTGGACGCCCGGGAGTCGGCCGATGTCCGCCTCCATCTCCTCGAGCTTGACCGCCAGCACCTTCTCCTTGGCCACACGCGTCTTGTACGCGTCACAGGCGGCCAGGTGGCGACCCGAGGCCCCCTTGCGCTGCATTAGCTTGCGGCCGCAGTACTTGCACTGCATGTGCGGCGCGGCCTCGTCGGCCTCCGCGATGACGTCAAAGTGGACTTCCAAGCCGTCGTGGTCCTTCGTCGTCGCCTTGGACTTGACCGGCGCCTTCTTCTTGGTCTTCGGACTTGGAGCGGCGGCATCGTCAGCCAGCGACGTTGGCTTGTGCCTCGCCCTTTTCGAGCGGCGAGGAGTGATCGACGACGACGGCAGTTGATCCGAAGCCGCCCGCTTGCCGCCTCTAGCACTAGGTGTCGTCGCCAGGGTGTTGGCAGTCGCAGGAGCAGTCGCCGCAGTCGTCACGTCAACGACTGGCCCAGCAGGTGGCGCCTCCGTCTTGGCCCCCGCCGTTGAGCTCGCGTCGTCCCCTCCAGACGCCTCCTCGCCTTCATCGTCAGCGCAGTTCCCGCCTCCACCGCTGTCTTCGTCAATCGACCGGTAGGTCGAAGCCTCGGGCGCCGCCGTAACGAACTCGACCACTTCGCCGCCGTCTCCTCCGTCCAGCTCGCTCCCTTCGCCGTCGTCGCTCGCCCGCCCCGTAGTCGCGACGGTGAGGACGGACACGGCCTCTTCAACGACGCAGCCGGTCATCAGCGCGACCTCTTCGACACTGGAAGCGGACGAGTCGGACCTCGGGCTGCAGCCGGTCAGCGGCGAGTAGCCCAGCCCCACGGCGGCCGCGTCCGTCATCAGGTTGAGCAGCCGTTGCCCGAGCCGCTCCAGCGTTCCCCACGTCTTGTCCGAGGCGAGTTGCGCAGTGTCGGCGAGCGGGCAGGACACGCCGTTGAAAGCAAAAAGCGAGAGCTTTCAGGGAGTTCTCGACCCCTCCCCTGTCCCTGGTCGCCTTGAAAGGTGGCGACCCGGCGAAGAAAGACCCGGTAATGCATCACCATTCATCGAGTTGTCTCGCCGCTTATACAACGAACGGCGCCCTTACTTCGACTCGGACTCGGCCCCGGCGGCACTCGCGCACTCGGGCCAGGCTCACCCGCGCGATCTACAGCTACAGCATGTCAATAGAAAATCCTCTCCTCTCTCCGCTCGTACTCCCCCGTCTCTCGATCCTCAGCAGTAGTTCTCGTTCATGAGCTGCAGCACGACGCTGAGCTCCTCGCCCGTGAACTCTGGCGCCGCCGGGTTCATGGGCGGCGGCACCTGGAAGCCGCCGTACTTGACGTCCTCGCCGCTGGAGCTCGAGGGCGGCGGCCGCAGCAGCAAGTGCGGAGGCAGCGGTCCCGGCCCGTGGTGATGCAGCAGCCCACCCGAGTGTTGCTGTTGCTGCTGTTGCTGGCCGTAGTTATCGTCGGCGTCCTGGCCAATCTGCTCATTGTCGTGCCGCATGTGGCCTCCATAGTGGCTCGAGTAGCCCGAGGAGGAGGCGCTCGACAGCAGCGACGGCCGGTAGGACGAGCCCGCGTCGCTGGAGAGCGCGTACGAGTCGAAGGGCAGCGCGGAGGAGGCGGCGGCGCTCGGCGGGCGGAAGGAGCCGGACGGGAAGGCGGGCGCCGGCGGCTTGGGCCTGCGGGTCGAGCCAGCCGCTGACGAGGAGGACGACTGGCCGCCCAGGTCGAAGCCGATGTCGTCCAGCAGCTTCTTGTCCTTGTGGAGCGCCGGCAGGCTGGGGATGCCGCCCAGGTCGCTCGGGAAGAAGCTGCCCATGAGCTTGCGCGTGGCCTTGGGCTTGTCGGCGGACGCGTAGGAGGACCCCTGGCCGTAGAGGAAGCTGCCG
Source organism: Phytopythium montanum (assembly GCA_023338065.1). Lineage (NCBI taxonomy): Eukaryota > Oomycota > Peronosporomycetes > Pythiales > Pythiaceae > Phytopythium > Phytopythium montanum. The sequence continues at coordinate 11,047 of JAADXY010000363.1, forward strand.
GCCGGGTTGTAGCTCGGCATGGCCGCCTGGGACTGTTGCGACTGCGACTGCGACTGCGAGTGGTAGTCGAGCCGGCTGGAGGTCGTGTCGGCCACGGAGAAGTAGTCGTTGTCCTTGGCGTGGGCGTCGGAGGACCCGGATGCTGCAGCCGAGGCGGCGGCGGCGGCAGCAGCAGCAGCGGCGCGGCGGCCGGCGTTCTCTAGCTGCGCGCCGACGATGACGTTGTGGTGCAGCTTCTGGTGCTGCGCGAACTCCTTGTAGTTGTCGCAGCTCCAGGCGCAGGCGCCGCCGACGCAGCGGAAGAGGTTCTGGCCCTCGGGGAAGTGGATGCGCATGTGCCGCTTGAGCTTGGTGCTCGTGTTGAAGCGCTTGCCGCACGTGGCGAAGATGCACGGGTACGGCCGCTCGCCGCTGTGGATGCGCTTGTGCCGGCTCAGGTTGCCCGACGTGTTGAACCGCTGCGCGCAGCCGTCAAAGTCGCACGCGTACGGCTTGGTGCCCGTGTGGATGCGCGCGTGGCGCCGCAGCGCGAACGACCGAGGGAACGTCTTGCCGCAGTGCGGCTCGGTGCACGCGAACACGCTCGTCTTGGCCGGCTTCTTGCGCTTGGCCGGCCCTGGCGGGAGCGGAAGCGGAAGCGGGAGCGGGAGCGGCGGCGCCTGCGTCGAGGCTACGGGCAGGACTGCGGCGGCTTCGGCGGCGTCCTCGCGCTCCCAGGCCTCGTGCGCGTACTGGAAGACGCGGGTCGGCGCGCGAGCGGTGGAGGAGCCGGAGGAGGAGGCCGAGGCCGGCCACAGCAGTCCGCTGGCCGCGCCGAAGCCGTCGCTCTGGTCGCGCTTCATGCCGTCGGCCAGCAGCATGCAAGTGTGGCGGAGGGCGTTTGACGGACGGCGAGTCGCGAAGTGAGGAGCAGGCGGCAGGAGGAGGAGGAGGGGGGGGTGGAGGGAGCCTTTGGCGGAGAAGCAGCTTCGGCCGCGAGTCACTTGCAAGTTGTATGCCGCCGTCCGACCCGCACACGCTGATGATGTTGATTCGCCACGCACAGAGTGGGATGGCAGCGCATCCCCGTCATTCCGCCAATGACCGACTGACCGAGTGGTCATGTGGCCATTCGCCGAGGTCGTGGAGGTCGTGGAGGTCGTGGTGTCCGTAGAGTGCCGAGCCCGCAGCTTGGCAGTCCTTGAGGTCGACGACACGCGCATTACCGAGGTAGACTCGGGCCGCCTGGACTCCAGGCTCGAGGACTAGCAAGTCGCGAAGCGATCGACTCCCTCGGGGGCAGCCATGTTGCTCGCGGTCAGCACCTGTTTAGTCTCTTGGCCGCGGTTGGTGCACCTGTGCTGGACGTGGCGCGAGGCGCATCCCGACACCTTGCGCGCTGTATGCCGCTTCGAAATCCGCGGCAGTTGACTCGCAGCTGTCCCTCTTCTCCGCGATGGTGCGCGGCGGCGCCTCATCCCGACCAAGAGGCAATCCGTCACGCGGCTTGACTCATTCGTGCATGGGGCTCTGCTGGTCGCTTGGCAGGTGGTCCATGTGCCCGACTGATGCAATGCGGCAGTCGACCAACTGCCCGGCTGAGAGCCTTCGTCAGTAGCCGGACGCTCGACACCCGACTCGCGGACGCTGGCCCCCTATGTGCCTCCAACGACACGGGAGCTGCTGCCTTCACACTGGAGCTCATGGCGGCCCGGTGGTTGTCGACGTGGTTGACACCGGCGATGGATTTCGTTTCGGGGTGGCAGAGCACTGCAGCGGCCGCGTGCCCGCCTCGACCGACGAAATGCCGCGTGACGTGATGTGTGAAGGCTGTGCTGATCGCCGCTCATCCCGATGGCGGCGTGTGACAGGCCAGGCGGAGGAGGGAGCAAGGCGGAGGAGGGAGCAAGGCGTCCGCTCCTCCCTCTCCGCCGCTATTTCCGCCCCCTGAACGCGCAGCGGAAGCGTCGCGGACTGCTCGTTGGGATCCGCTGCCGGCTCATTGTGAGGCGAGGCGAATACCAGACGGCGCCATGAACATCGTGCAGGCCTCGTTCCAGGCCTCGTTCGACGCGCGGGTCGAGCGGCTGGGCGAGCTCCAGCTGGCCGAGCTGAGGGCGGTGCGAGCGAGTTCCCGTCGGCCAGTCGGTCTGTTTGGTGGCACAGCACTGTCAGACTCACGGCCTCGACGCCGACAGGTGTTCCGCTTCTTCGACACGGACGGCGACGGCGCCGTGGCGGCCGCACAGGCCTGCCGCATGTTCGCGCTGGTGCGTCCCGGGCCAGGCAGCAATGCATCCAACGTCGACGCTAACAGTGCGTGCGGCAGCTCGGGCTGGACGTGAATGCGCAGCAGGTGCACGAGCTCGGCGAGGTCTACCTGGCAGGTGCGTCGCGCCTGACTTGCAGCAGTTGGCCGACTCCCTCACCTCCTCCTGCCCATGCCATCCAGAGTTCGTCAAGATCGTCGACAGCCACAGTCCGCTGCTGGCGATACCGGTGCAGAGCGAGGAGCCCGCGGTTGACCCCGCTGGCAGCAAACCAGAGGGCGGAGAGGCGTCCGCCACCGCCGGAGAGGCCGACCAGGCGGTTGGAGACGCCAGCGACGGGATTGAGGCGGCGCTGGAGTGCTCCCGCGCGCTGTGGGAGCACGAGTGGAAGCTCCTGGACACGCACCGGCGCGGACGCGTCTCGCTCGAGGAGCTCACGCGCTTCCTCTCGAGCTGCGCGCTTGCCCTACCGGCCGCCGACCTCCAGCGGTTCCTCGAGTGCTACGGCGAGGCGGACACTAGCGAGGTCGCCAGCGAGAACGTCGACGAGGATGCCGAGGACCGTCTGCTGCTGACCGAGGCGGGCTTCCTCCGGTTCCGCTACGAGTTCACAGCCAAGGACCTGGCACCGGCTGGTGACGCGCTGTCGAGCTTTGGAGACGATGAGGACGACGATGGCGCCGAGTTCTTTGATGAGGCCCAGCAGCAGCAGCAGCCGACGGATCGACCGGAGGACACCGAGGAGGTGAAGCAAGTGGCCCGCCCACTAAGCGCCGGTACCAGCCACGGAAGTGGCGTGGATGCGCTCAGCCCGCGCCACGAGCACCTGGCGGTCGACCCTAGCCTGTTCCAGGGGAGCGAGTACGAGTCGGACGGCGAGGAGGGCGAGGCGGGACGCGTTGACCTTGATGCGGGCGGGTCGATCGGCGCAGGTTGAAGCTGCTCAGTCGGCGTTTCGCGCTCAGGATTGGTCGAATTGATTGGTTTCGTGCTCATGATTGGTCAATATCCTTCATGTTCTTGTCGCGCGGTTCTTTGGCTTCTTTCCCACACGAGAAGACACGAACGAACGCCACCACCACCTCGCCGATCTGCTGCCTCCGCTACGTACCAGCTCTAGCCATGGACCGCGACCGCGACGACATGCGCCGCGACCTGTACCCGCCGCTGCGCAGCGTGCAGGAGTACGCGCACGTCCCGCAGAATGAGCCGTCGTACCAGGTGCGAGAGCGTCCGACGGTCTCTTTCAGCCCTAGGTCGCCCCTGACCGACTGACTCCCTGTCCATAACCACAGCCGCAGCCCGACACGTCCCGCGACGAGGAGCTGGCGCGCAGCCTGCAGGCGCAGCTGGACCGCGAGGCATCTCCGCCTGGACAGCAGCGTATGGCCGTTGCGCAGCCCGTGACGCCCGCCGAGCTGCCGTTCAAGTGCGGCGCGTGCGGCACGACCCATGTGGTGCGCAACGTCTCGCACGGCGCCACGTTCGCGTGCGCCAAGTGCGGCGCACCCAACCAGATCCTGCTGGGCGATGCGCAGCGCGTCGTCGTCGTGTGCGTCCTGCTCTCTCTGTCTCTGTCGCTGGTGCTGGAGGTCGCGCTTGTTCTGACCGTGGATATGCTGGTCTCTCTGTGCAGCGGCCGCCCTTCGTTCGGCATCGTGCCGATCCCGCTCTTCTGCGTCATCATGTGAGCGCCGCGACCGCCTGTCGAGACCCGACCGACCCAAGAGCGCTAAGTTATCCCTCCATCCTCCCCAATCAACGCGTGAGTCTCGGCTCGATTACGACTCGGATTGACGTCCACACGTAGCTCCTCCACTCTCCCTCGATGCCACCTCAGCCGACCCGCGACCGCAGCTAGCGGTGCTTCCAGTAGCGCCAGCCGAGCGCGATGACGCCCAGCAGTCCGTACACGAGCGTCACGAGCTCGCCGTTGAACCCGTCTAGGACCGAGATGGGGTTGGCGACCACGTGGATGTCGTCGCTGTGGCCTCCACCACCGCCCGTGGCGTCGCACGTGCTCCGGCAGGCGCTGCACGGGCACTGCTTCTTCTCAGCGGCCGACGCGATGGACGGCAGCAGCTGCGCCTGCTTGGGCAGCAAGGGCAGCGCCGCCGCGGTCGCCGCCTCCGAGTAGTTGTCGCACCGGTAGACCTTGTGCGAGAGCGACTCGTTGCCGTCCTTGGCCTCCAGGAAGCGCAGGTTGACGAACTCGCCGTGGCCGATGGCGCCCGTCTGCATCTGGTAGTTGAGGAAGCCGAGCGAGGACTTCATGGCCTCGGCGATGGAGGCCATGGCCGTGTTCTTGCAACTGTCGAAGACCGCGCACGTGTACTTCGTCTCGAGCGTCACGTTGAGCTCGAGCACCTTGACGCGGTCCGCGCCCGTCATCGGGTCCGGCTTGTAGCTGACGCTCGGGAACGGCTTGGCCAGCGCCATGAACTCGTCCTGCCGCGGCGAGCAGATGAGCGAGCACCAGAGGTTGAGCAGGTTGGCGGCGCACGCGTCGCAGCCGCCGGCCGCGTTCTTGCCGAACACGCTGGCCAGCAGCTTGAAGTTCTCGGCCATGCCGCGGTTCTGCTGCCACGAGCAGCACGCGCCGTCCGCGAACTCGGGGCACTGGGCCGCGAACAGCTCGCAGTGCGCGCCAGCCACCATGCCGTCCGCCTCACACACGCAGGTTCCGCCGGCGGAGCACGAGCCCTTGCCGTCTCCGCCGCAGTCCGCGTCCGTCGTGCAGGCCCCGCCGCCCGTCACGTTCGCCCAGTGCTCCCCGCGCATCTGCGGCGAGATCAAGCGCGTTAGGGCGGGCAGAGAACCTCGGAGAGAGAGAGTGAAAGGAGTCGCAACGCACCGGCTGAGGGTCGGCGGGCGTCCGGTGCGCCTCGGGGATGCACGCGTCGTAGTCCGGCTCGTTGTCCGGGTTCACGCACGTCTGCGTCATGACACACTTGGCCTGTGTAGCACACGGCGCGCCGAGCGCCAGCACCGCCACCAGCAGCAGCGACCGCATCTTCCCCCCTTGTTGATGTGGATCAAGATGATGCTTCTTCGTCTGATCCTCTACAACACAAGATCCTTCGTGCGACCTTCATGCGACCTTCGCGCAACCTTCACAAAACGTAACTCGTCTATCAATGGGGTACGATTCGTGCCAACAGCAACTTTTATCGCTGGTCATGTGCCGCCTGTCGCGCACTTGTGCTCAGTATTCGAAGAGGCGACGACGGACATGCTGCTGACCCAGGGACGACGACCGGTGCGCGCGCTGCTGCGCTCGGGCGGCGCGAGGCTCAAGCGGACGGCGGCCAAAAGCACGCCGGTGGCTGGCGGGGGTGCGTTCTTGCTCTGCCGTTATGTCCGTGGGCGTCTTTGTAAGGCGAGGCGACTGACAGTGACGGCTGGCGGCAGACCGGAGCGCGGCGCTGGCCATGGCGCTCCGGCAGATCGAGAGCAGCTTCGGCAAGGGCGCCGTCATGCAGTTGGGCTCCACGTGCGTCGATCTGTCTCTTGATGACGCGCTGGTAGGCTCCGGCTCACGGACTGACGCGCATTGGCTGCATATCTGCCTGGTTACAGCAAGATCGCGGAGCGCGTGGACGTCATCTCGACGGGCTCGCTGTCGCTGGACCTGGCGCTCGGCGTCGGCGGCCTGCCCAAGGGGTTCGGACCCGTTCTCTCTCGGCAGTTCGCGCTGTTTACGTGGCGCTGACGCCGTGCGGTGGCTGCGACAGACGCGTCGTGGAGATCTACGGGCCCGAGAGCTCGGGCAAGACGACACTCGCGCTCAGCTGCATCGCCGAGGCGCAGAAGCAGGTGCGTCCTGCCCTCCATCCCGGCTCCAGCCGCCTCTGCCCGCTGATGACACTATTGTAACCCTGTATCGACTGGAGCAGAGCGGCGTGTGCGCGTTCATCGACGCCGAGCACGCGATCGACGCGCACTACGCGCGCGCGCTGGGCGTGGACATCGACGCGCTGTATGTGTCGCAGCCCGACTCTGGCGAGGAGGCGTTGGAGATCGCCGACACGCTCATCCGGTCGGGCGCCGTCGACATGGTCGTGCTGGACAGCGTGGCGGCGCTCGTTCCGCGCGCCGAGCTCGAGGGCGAGATGGGCGACCAGCAGATCGCGCTGCAGGCGCGGCTCATGAGCCAGGCGCTGCGCAAGCTCACGGGCTCGCTGTCCAAGTCCAACTGTCTGCTCATCTTCCTCAACCAGATCCGCCAGAAGGTCGGCATCATCTTCGGCTCGCCCGAGGTCACGTCGGGCGGCACGGCGCTGCGCTACTACGCGTCCGTGCGGCTCGACATCCGCCGCAAGACGGCCATCAAGGAGGGCGACGCCGTCGTGGGCAACGAGACCGTCGTCAAGGTCGCCAAGAACAAGCTCGCGTCGCCCTTCAAGACCGCCTCGTTCGACATGATGTTCGGCCGCGGCATCGACCGATCGTCCGAGCTGGTGAGACTCGTCGTGTGGCGCGCTGCAGCCAGGTACTTCATCGTGACGACTAACACTTGCCGATGCTGCTCATTAGCTGGACCTTGGGGTCCAGCATGGACTGCTCAAGCGCTCGGGAGCGTGGTACTCGATGGTCGGCAACGAAGGTGCGTCTCCAGCCCTCTCTCTCATTGTGTCAAGCCAGCCCGCTAACCGTACCCCACAATACGTCAGAACCCATCGCGCAGGGCAAGGCCAAGGCCAAGGTGTTCCTGGAGGAGAACCCGGCCATCGCTGCGGACCTCGAAGCGAAGCTGCGCGGGCTGCTGTTCAACCCGCCAAGCTCGACTGCGGACAAAGACAAGGACACGGACAAGGACACGGACGACGTCGAAGTGGTGGTAGACGAAGTTCCAGTTGGCGACAACGGAAGTGACGAAGACGGTGGCGACCAAGCGAGTGGGGATGCAGCGGCCACAGTCTAAGCGCTGTTGCCATCAGTGCTAGCGAGGAAATGTAAGTGGCTGCCTGGACTGCAACTAACCTCTTGCTTCACTGTGGATGCCTTGCCTCGGCTACCGACCGTTTACGCCCAGCAAGGCTGCTTGTCGGCCAGCACATATAGCAGGTCGTTGCCCGTCAGCCGGTCAGTCGAGCGCGGGTTCACCGACACGTAGCCGAATGGCACGCTCCGCTCGCCCTCGTCCACTTGGATGCGCGCTCTTGGTGCCACTCCACCGCCGACCACGCTGCCGCTGCCGATCTCGGTAAGGAGCGGGTCGGGGCGGCAGCGGTAGAGGCCGAGCGCGAGGATGCCGTCGGACGAGAGCAGGTAGTGAAAGACGAACGCGAACGTCTTGCCGACGAAGTCGAGCGGCACCTCGACGGCGAACAGCGAGCACCGCTGGAGCTGGTTCGGCTGGTTCGACTGGTTTGGGTGGCGACCCGTGGGCGACATCGCTGGCGAGTGGGACGCAGCGCTGTCGGCGTCGCTGTCGTCGTCCTCGCCGTCCTTGTCCGCGTCGTCGCTGTCGCGGTCACTCTCCTTCCACGAGGCGAAGATGAAGGCGCGCAGGATGGTCGTGATGCGCGGGTTGAAGTACTGGTTGATGAGCAGGCTGTCGCACAGCGACGAGCTGTACGTGAGCCCCGCGGCGAAGGACGGCGACAGGAAGAAGTCGCGCGCCAACGTCATGGACGACTCGTCCGCCAGCGAGCCCGACTCGCAGCGCGGGAACCACTCGCTCGCCGCCAGGTTCTGGCTCACGAAGTGCACGTTGACGCGGTTCACGAGCTCCGTGATGATCCGCGGTGCGCGCGCCGGCCCCACGAAGCTCGCGATCGTCTTGTGCAGCGCGATGCAAGCCTGCGTCGGCCATTCACAAGCCAGAGAGCGGCCAGCGTCAGCACAACGACCACATCAGGACCCGCAACCCAAGACAGTCAGCACGTACCGCGTCTTCAAGCAGCTCGGAAGCGGCTTCGGCCTCGGCAGCGACGTCTCCCTCGCCGCCCATGATGACGACGCGGAAGGCGCGGTCGACGCCCGCGCGACGCAGAGTCGACGGCTGGAACGGGTCGCCGACCACGAAGAAGACGTCGCGGAAGCGCCGGAAGCCGGCGTACTCGTTCTCGTCGGGCAGCGTCGGCGTGAGCACGACGACCGGCCGGTGAACTCGAAGAGCCTTGACGCGCAGCGGGCCGACCATGTACTCGAGGTTGTTGGGGAACGAGCCGGGCGAGAGTACGCACAAGACGATGGGCGGGACCACGCCCTGGATCTCCCGCACGTGGGCGACCACGGCGTCCCGGACCGAGCGTCGCTGGCGTCGATGGTGCTCCCGGACGGCCGACAAGTGGCTGCGCCGGTCCTCCTCCTCGTCCGTCTCGTCGTGGGCGTGGCGGCGGCCGTCGGACGAGTCCGGAGTCCCCGCCATCTCGTCCAGCCGCATCTGCCAGTTGACGAACCGCGAGCGCCGGCGTCCAGGGCGTTGAGTCGCTGGAGCTGGAGCTGTCGGCGGTGGTTGTAGGACGATCCGAGTCGTTCGAGCTTCGCCGTCGTCTCTCGCGGGGACCACAGCGACCGAGACGGACGAGCTTGGCGGTGGCGGATAGGCCGCTGCGGACGACGAGCGGTGGCGCTGCTGGCTCGCAGACGACCACTCGGGCGGCATGGCGTGTCCCGGCTTGAGCTGCGTCACGGCGCCGGCTCCGCGTCGGTCCTGCGCGATCACGAAGACGATCTCGCTCCCGTGGCACACGAACGAGTCGCCGGGGTTGAGCAGGATGCGGTCGCTGCCTCCGTTGGTGGACGGCATGGCGACCGCGAAGACGATGACGCCGCTGCACTGCGCGTAGGCGAGCGACGCGACCTCGGCGAAGGAGCGATCGGCGACGACCTCGGCGGGCGGGAGCCGCACCGAGTAGACCTCGTGCGACGACCCGCGGCGGTAGCGCGCCTCCCACGTGGCCGTGTCGTTGTCCAGCGCCTCCTTGTCGTCGTCGTCGTAGCTCGACGTGGCCGTGAGGCTGTACATGAAGGTCGAGAAGCCCGGGCAGACGCAGTTCTGCGCCAGCAGCGAGTGCATCACTTCGGAGAAGCACAGCGCGTTGTCGCTCACGCCGCGCAGGTCGCGCAGCAGCCGCCGGTGCTGCGACAGATGCAGCTGCGCGAACACTCTGGGCGGCGGCGTCGGCGACTGCAGACTCTCCAGGCCCGCTACACCCAATGGCATGACGCGGTGCGCGGCCAGGACTCTCAACAGCGTCCGGTGGTCGCTGCGCGCGTGGTCCTCCTCTCCCGGCAGGCGCCTCGCGAGCACGAAGACGGCGTCGGCACTCGAGACCGCAGCCCTGCGAGCGTCGTCCGCGTCCAGCATGGAGCCGAGCACGACGCGCACGCGCTTGTCGAAGAAGGGGTCCATGAGCAGCGCGCGCATGCTCGGCGCGGGCTCGTCCTCACTGAGCACGACGACCGTGATGTCGGCCAGGTCGTGGTCGTCGTGGAAGACCTCGCGGAAGAAGAGGTCGATGCGCGACGGCGTCAGGTCCCCGCAGAGCACCACGTGGCGGCTCGCGCACGTGGGCTTGAAGACCGTGGCCTCGAAGGGCGAGTAGCTGGCGCCCAGGTCCAGCACGCGCGCCACCTGGTACGGCACGATCAGGATGAGCACGATGACGAGCACGCCGACCGAGCAGCGCGCGAGCGTGTTGTCCGCCGGCGGCGTCTGGATGGTCACGAAGACGAGCACCGAGTTGAAGAACGAGTTGAAGAAGGTCCACTCGCCCACGTGCGTGGCGCTCAACGACCCGTCCGACGTCTCGGCGATCTGGATGACGCCCGCGGCGCCCGCGATGATGAGCACCAGCTGCAGGTAGCACAGCATGGCGAGCTGCCGCACGGGCGACAGGTACGGGTGGCAGCGCGCCAGCACCGCCTTGAGGTCCACGTAGCACTTGGCGAAGCGCAGCGGGTACACGAAGCGCCAGTAGCTCGCGTCGTACCAGAGCGTGCTGTCAAGCGGCGGTGAGGCGGTGAGGAGCGAGGCAGACAGCCAGCAATAGCGACAAGAAGGCGGACACTCAACTGGTAGGTCAGGAAGAAGGACGTGGGCAGCACGGGGAGCACGGCCGCGAGCGTCGCGAGGCCGAAGAGCGACAGCGCCAGGTCCACGCGGTGGTCCGACAGCAGCAGCCCGCGGAAGGCCAGGTCGACGGCGAAGCACAGCGCGCAGGCCACTTCGAGCATCCAGAGCCACACCGGGAGCTGTCGGTCCTCAAGATGATGAGTTCATGAAGCCATCTCGGACTGCATAGCGATGGAGCGAGCGCACCGTGTTGACGGGGATGTACGTGTTGGCGACGTAGGCGGCGGCGAAGACGAGCGACACGAGCGCCATGACCACGTCCACGGCCGCGCCGAACGCGCTGTTGTCCAGGAAGCTGCACGCGGAAACGCAGGGCGTCAGGCGTCACGGCGGGTAGATAGATGCCGGGCTAATGCCATGGCCTACCGGCTGATGCGGTCGCGACGCAGGCGCTTGCCGCCGTCCACCAGAAACCGCGCGCGCGTGCTCAACAGCGCGCTCTCAGGCTCTACAAGGCGGCGGGAGGGGGGAAACGTGGCTGCGGTTAACGACTATCAGGCGCAGGAAGAGGGTGAAGAGCGGGCCGCACCGCCTAGAGCGCCGAGCAAGTGGTAGTCGTGCCGCGGGGACCGGTTGTGCGACGTCATGAGCGTCTTGAGGCGCTTGACCTGTGCATTTCCCCTCTACACGTCAGCGGAGACCAGTGGAGCTCCATTTGGGGACGAACGCACCGGCGAGAGCGACCCGTAGCCGCGGCTGTCGCCCGCGTTCAGGTGCTGGTGCTCCATCGCTCCCTCCCCCAGCAAGCGACTTGCGGTAGGCAGGTCAATGAGCAGCAGCGACGGTTAGTTGGAGGGAGGCGGCACGTTGCGGAATGCTGCAGCTGCCCGAGGGACGAAACGACGTGGCGGCGCATACGAAGACTGAGAGAGGTGCGATCTTTTCGTGGCTGCTTGGTGGCCTCACGTTGGGGGCTGCGGCCCAGATGCTGGCAGAGCTGGACGGACGAAGGCAATTCGCCATCCAAGTGAGGGTGGAGGGGGATGGCAGGCAGTCGTTGGGCGTCTCTTGACAAAAGGCAGTCCACAGGAATCGCATTGGGATTCTCAAGGTGACGTGCCGCCATCGCGGCTTTCGCCATTAATAACGTCGTGCGTGGGTCTTCGACAAGGAGGTCGCCTCACTGCGCCAGCTCCTTTTCCCCGAGGCTGTGCTGACTGACGCCACTTGCAGGCGCCAGTCAGTGCCGCCGCCGCGCGAACGCCGCGGCTCATCAACGTCCCCGCCATAGAGTCGGTGAAAGGCCATTGCAACCAGTCGCAAGCAGGCGTCGCTTGCACTGACGGTGCAGGCAGGGAACCTTAGAGCTGCCACGGAGCGGCAGGGCCACGATGCAGGAGCGTTGCGACCTGAGGTCGGGTCGAGCTGCGCTGGACATCTGCGATCCAGTGTTCAAGCTCTCAGCGGACACAGCCGTCGCAGAGGCATCGCGCGGAAACGGACGCGCTCCGCATGATCCCGCGCGATTCATTCCTTGGATGGGCTCCCGCTGCAGTCCAGCATCGAGGCGAGCGAGTGAGATCCATCGCATGCGGCACGATTCGCTGGGAACGTGGGGGGGACGCTCAACTGACAAGGGACGTACGTCGGAACGATAGTGCCCAGGAACTCCCCCGTTTCAGTGCCAGCGGGATGCTGCTGACTCTCTGATCCGGTCAGTTGAACAGCCAATCAGCGCTCGTTTAGCAGCCAGGAGCCGGTTGCCTTTCGACCGGCGCAACGCACCAAGACACCAGCTGTTTGTTTCCTCCTCGCCAGAGCCGGGACGCCCCCGCCATTCCCTGGAAAAGCCGCTGCGCCATTGTCCGGTCGTGTAGGTAGGGAAAGGAGGCAAAGGAGCGCTCCGGCACCGCGCTATATACCTGCGGTTCCGGTACATTCGCCGCCCTATCCGATACCTGGAGCTCCGATACTGAAGGCCACGACCCCAATCTGCCAGTCCAGCGTCTCCACTCGCTCACCTGCGCGCCGCCCCGCCGGCGACCGACATGACCCCGAGCATGGGCAGCTCGTCCATGGAGGTCTTCCTCATCGTCATGGCCGTGCTCGTGCTCGCACTGCTCATGGCCGGCCTCTACCTGCTGCGCGACCGAGCCAACCTGCGCGGCGGAGACCCCGCCTCGAGCTCCTTCCTCGCCAGGTGCGGCCATCGCCCTACCGGTCGCCCTGCCCGTCGCCCTACCCATGCGTTTGACTGACGGATGGTCTCATGCCCCCAGGATCCTGCTGGCCGAGAACGAGGGCCTCACGCGGCTCGACCTCGAGCGCAAGTACGTTTGCGGGCGTATCAACCGAGTCAGTCGCCTTGAGTACCGAGACTGACCGTCATGCCGTGGATAATGCCAGCGTCGTGGCCGAGGAGCGCTGGAAGTGCCTTGTGTGCGAGTTCAGCAACGCGCTCGACCGGCCCACGTGCGTGCTCTGCGGCACCAAACGCAACGAGAGCAGTCGCCGAGGTGCGTCCGTCGCCCCTCACCGCCCTTCCTGTCGCCCCACCGGTCGCTCTACCTGTCAGCTAACGTCCCCCACCGCATCCAGACTCGCAGGTCGTGGACCTGGAAGAGCTGCGTCTCAAGCGGTCCTTCCACCGCCTCAGCAGCGCGTCCCTACCTGCCGCTTTGCCCGCCAACCCGCCAACCGGCGGCCTCCGCCTCAGCACACTCAACCCGCGCCAACGCTACGCCCGGTACGTCCCCACCTCTTCTAATCCAGACTCGTCCAGCAGACTAACCCCCCCGTCCTCCTCCAGCAAACGCCACGAGTGGGTTCGCCACGTCGGACCCGATGGAGCAGCCCAATGGACTCGTCAAGCCGCCACTCCCGCCGTCGACACTCGCGCGTCCATGGGCTTCGTCATCACGGCCGCTCCTCTCCGTCGCCCTCCCTCCAGCCCGCTCACTCCCCTCCGCGACAGCACCGCGACGCTCCCCCTGCCTTCATCCTCGTCCTCCTCGTCCTCCTCGCTATCCGCCTCGCCGTCCCTCCCCATGCTCGGCGGTCGGCTCACCTTTGCTGAAGTCTCGCGCACCGACGCGGCGGCGCCAACACTCGGCGGCTACCGCCTCCCAGCGGAAGAGCTCGAGCTCATCGCGCACGTCGCTCGACTGCCCTTCCCGCGCAAGTACGCGTGGTTCCTGGAGCGCATGGCGCGGCTGCTCAAGTCGTGGGAGGACGGGCGCATCAAGCTGCGCGTGCACCGCGCCAACGTGCTGGTCGAGTCCATGGAGCAGCTGCTGGGCATCCAGCGCGAGCACCTGCACTTCCCGCTGCGCATCGAGTTCGTGGGCGAGGTGGGCATCGACGCTGGCGGCCTGCAGCGCGAGTGGTTCTCGCTGCTCTTCTCGCAGCTGCTGGACGACGACTTGGGGCTCTTCATGGCCTGCGGGGCCGATAGAGCCGTGGCCATCAACCCGAGCTCTGTCGAGTGCACAGCCGACCACCTGCTCTACTTCCGCGGGGTTGGCCGGCTGCTGGGTCGAGCGCTGCTTGAGGGACAGACCATGCCTGCGAGACTGTGTCTGCCCATACTTAAGCACCTGCTCGGCGTCCCGATCACCTTCTCCGACCTGCAGTACGTCGACCCGGACGTCTACCGCAGCCTCAGCTGGCTGCGCGACCTTGATGACGAGGGAGAAGAAGGCGACGACGACCCGGTGGCCGACCTGGAGCTCACGTTCAGCGTAACCGAGCTGACGGACGACGGCAGCGCGCGGACCGTCGACTTGGTGCCTGGCGGCCGCGACCGACTGGTGACCCGAGCCAACAAGCGCGAGTTCCTGCACCTCAAGCTGCGGTACCTCGTGCTGGACCGGTACGCCGAGCAGCTGCAAGCGCTCTCGCTCGGGCTCTTCGAGGTCGTCCCGCAGGAGTCGCTCATGGTCTTCGACTACCAGGAGCTCGAGCTCGTGCTCTGTGGGCTGCCCGAGATCGACCTGGCCGACTGGCGCCGCCACACGGCCGTGCAGCCCGCCGCGTTCGCTGATTCTCCGGTCGTCGGCTGGTTCTGGGACGCGCTGCAGGCCTTCGAGGAGGACGAGCGCGCCAGAGTGCTGCAGTTCTGCACCGGATCGTCTCGAGTCCCGGTCCAGGGCTTCCGAGCACTCACGAGCTACGACGGCCGCATCTGTCCGTTCACGCTGCGGCCGCTCGGGAGACAGACCAGGGGCTTCCCGAGGGTCCACACGTGCTTCAACCGGGTTGAACTGCCGCAGTACGAGACGCGGGAGGAGCTCGAGGAGGCCATGCGCACGCTGCTCGCCATGGAGTGGACCGAGTTCAGTGAGGAGTAGACTGCGCGCCGTAACTTATTGCCTTCTTCTTGGATCACTGC